>JAOSBN010000004.1:36374868-36416644 GCA_027563595.1 Erythroxylum suave | reverse complement strand
TAACAATTTATGTTTTGAAAACCCCAAAAAGTTTAAGATTTTACAAATTTAATCGATATTACACTCTTATAAAATTAGTTAAATATTGAATAAAATTTAAAATTTTAAAATATAATTGAAAAAGGTTATGTTTATGTATAAAAACTTAAAATTTTAATTGAAAAAAATTTATTAATTTACGAAAATTTACAGGTTAATCAATAAATTGATAACTTTGTAATAATAAGAATTATTAAAATAAATCGGACTAAAAAGTTAAAAAATTTAAAATTTTTATAATTAAATCGGTAAAATCAGATGAGTTTTTTAATCACGCCGATTCTCCTACTAAAAGAATTTTAAAATTTGTTTCGATAAGCACTTTGAGTGAACAATATGCAAGTGAATCTGCCTTTGGAGTGGTGGGTTGGTCCCTACATCAATCCTTTCGACTAATTTAGCTTAATAAAAGTGTTTTTTTTCCTTCTTTTTATGGGGACTTGACGCCTTGATGTTTCAGGCATCACCTGCACTGCACTGTGCTATCATCTCTTTAATCTACAGCTAAAAAGAAGGTGGCATAGCTACAATTATGCTACTCTCATTTCACCATCTTAAGAGGCTCATGACCAAGGAAGAAAACCCTTTACTATTTTCACGTAGAGCCCAACTAAACATGAAAATAACGCCTCACATCAGATGGGTCTCAGCCTAGTTGACGTGACGGGAGAGCTGAAAATGAGATGAAACCTCAGGAGACAGTTTTGTTGCCCAAGGACAGAGCAATTCAATCCTTCAACTTCTTTTCCAACATGTAGGGACAGTTACAGTTGGCAGATAACTAAAAGAGGGCTTTTGAAAGCCAGCCAGTGCCAATGGACCATGTTCTGTCGTTTAAGCCATTTTTAGGATTTTGGACATGTTTACCTTTTCTCGCTACCATAAGCTAATGTTTGTACTCTTTGTTGTTGGGCTTAACACAGAATTTGACCCACAATTAATTGCGTGTTGTGTGTGGTTGTGTTTTAATATTATATAAACTAGCTGATAGAGACTGTGTAAATGCGCAGTCATGATTAAGATAAGTATAATACCTAAGTAATTTAAAATTAGAGAGTATTTATATACATGCTATGGTATCTATAGTTATAGATGTATGAATAAATATTGTATAATTTAAAATTTTGAGGGAAAAACAGAATTTTGTTCTTGCGGATAAAATTTTGTCAAAGAAAATAGATAAAAAATATAATAGTTGGATTATTTAGAATGAATTAATACAATAAGTAAGTTAAATTAAAAATTTTAAAAATTTAGAAATGGATGAAATATGTGAGTGAATATTGTGAAATTTATATAGTGGAAAAGATAAAACAGTTTAGTAAAAGTTGACAGGAAAAATGTGTTATAATATTTTAGTACATAGTTAAAAAAATAGAGCTAAACTTTTATCAAAAAGTATATGAATATAAGGAGTTGTGGCCTGATTTAAAAATTTTAAGGAATTATGGGTGTGATAATTGTGACCTATGTAAAAAAATAAAAATAAAAATTCAAGAGAATTGGAGAGTATTTATAAATATGCTATGTTATGAATGACTAAAGATGTATAAATAAATATTGTTAAATTTTAAAATTTGTGGAAAAAAATAAAATTCGTGAATGTGGATAAAATATTTAGGGAGAAAATAAGTAAAAATATAAGAGTTAGAATATTTAAAATGAATTAATAAAATTAGTTAGTAAAAAAAAGGAATGAAAAAATGAAATAAAATTTGAAAATGTATAGTGTCATGTATTTGTTATAAATGGAAAAGAATAAATAAATTAATTATAATATTTGAGTAAAAAGTTAAAAAATAAAAAATTCATGAGTCATGGGTATGACTTATCATGACTGAAATTTAAATAAATAAATTTATTATAATATTTGAGTAAAACGTAAAAAAAAAATTTAATGAGTCAAGGGTGTAACTTAATATGTCAAACCTGTGACTGAAAGTAAATCCCTAAAAATGGTTGTGTGCATTTTCAATTTAGCTGCATAACCAAATATTACGCCCCCAAGACGTAACTAGAGCAGACCAGTGACAACCCAACTCAAGTGAGCTTCGCAACGCATTAGAGGACATTTTCAGGAACGCAGCAATTTCAACGACGTTTGAGAGAAACGATTTCACCACCTTCATTGTAGTATTGGAAGCGTGTGGCGTACCCAGGTGTTTCAAACGCCAGACCTCTGTCGGAGACGGAGCTGCGGTAGACTGGTGAAGATGCAATACAGGTATAACCCTTTCCTTTTATTTATTATACATTTTATTGTAGAAAAACAAATAAAAATTGCAGAATGCTTATATCGAGCACCAGAGACGTGCAAGCTATCTGCAGTTGTGTTTTTACACCAATGTAACTTGATTTTGTTGATTTAGGTCGGGAAAGAAATAGGCAAAAACTTATGTTTTAGCGACTCACACCTATATTTATATCATGACCTTAATTGTAAGTCAAGTAAACTAAAGTTATCAAGTATGCGTCATATAAGATTCTCGACATCTTCATCTTCTCAACCGGATGATAGGCCCATTCTGGGTAATCCTTGCCTTCAATTTGACAGTTGCGAGAGCTAGTTAAGGTATGCAACTTTAAAAGATCCCAGAGTATTCCGAATATATTTATTAATCATGGAGCTATTATTGAATTAGGAATAGCAGACCGAGTGAATGATTTGTTGCATAATATAAGATGGGATAGATTTGCTGAATTTAGAAAAAATTTCATACGTTGAATTAACTTTAGAAATTTTGACTACTTTACAATTGATCTTTAATGATGATGACATTGTGAATAATATAACATTTAGATTGATGAATATGTCGCATGCTATTACTTTAGATATACTGAATAGTATATTTGGATTTTCACATAGTGACTTATGCGGCTACTATGATGATTTTAGGTTTATTGAATTTTGGAATGAAATTACTAATTCAAGAAATGCTTTTTCTCTAAGTAGGTCTAAATCGTCCGCTTTAGTGAACCCTAGCCTTCACTCTCTTCATAGCTTTTTAACTTATACATTATTCAATAGAGGAGATAACCAATGTTCAGTCTCTAAAGCAGAATTGTTTGTGTTGTGGTATATGGTGCATGCTAAACACTTTAATGTTGGTATGTGGTTACGTATGCATCTAATTGATATGGTTAAAGCTAGAGCTGGCAAAATAGTGGTTAGAGCATTTGTCAATCAAATTGCAAAGCATCTTGGTTTACTAACTAAGAGAACAATTATGCAGTTAGTTTCAGGCAACTATAGTTTAGAATTTCAATCGTTGGTGTCTGTGAAGATTGTTACGCAACAAGGTTATTGTTATGTTGTTTTTAATGACGACATAGCAGAAGCTTCAAGTAGTAAGTGTCGCTGCATCAGGGTAGCTAAAGGTACACAAGAGGATGATGTTTTGCCACCTGAAGCTACGTGTTGGAACATTGCACCTACTTTTGTTTAATATCAATCATTGCTCAATCAACTTATTGCATTTGAACAGTGAACGAATGATAGATTTGACAAGATTGAGGCTAGTATGGTGGAGATGAGGAATTTCCTAGTGAATTTAAATGCTCATTCCAGACAACGTCTACTTTCATCTTAGTATTGTATTTTCTATCTTTTTCGTATTGTTAATTTTATTGTTTGTCGTTAAATTATTTTAAGTTTTACTGTTTGTCTTTATTTATATTGTTTGCATCTTAGATACTTTAATTATTTTTTTTATGATGATGACAATGTATGTTCGTGCGTTGCATGTTTGTTTTCTTGATTAATAGTTAGAGATGCATGATTATTAAATGAACTTGACCGAGATTATAAATGCATAATATAAGTGAATTAATATATTTGCAAGCTTAAACTGGTTGTCTTGTATTTCAATTGAAAGGATATTAACTTGTTGTGATAGATGAATGAGACCTCCTTTTGGTAAGAATTTGAGCTTTTTTGAGATATTAAACACCAATTAAAAGTATTCATTGTTGAGAGCATTCTTTCATGGTTAAGCAAATCTAGAACTTGCTTGCAAATACTAGTCAAAATTACATAATCTTATACAAACATTGAAGTGATGAACACATTTAGGATTTATCTTGACAGCTTAAAAAGCCACAATGAAATTATCCTTAGTAAGCCCCCTTGAGTTTAAACGAAACTTTTTTTTGGCTAGAACCCTAAATATGAGCCTTGGCCTTGATTGTTTATCTCTTTTCATTGCATCTACCATAAGAGCAAGTTGAGCATTTAAAAGGTATAATCGACTTTAGGGAATAATTGTGGGAGAAGCATAACATATAGTTAGGTTATAAGTTAAGGGTGAGTTGGGTTGTAATAATTTGCATTTATTGTCCACATTTTTTCCTTTTTTAACTTATGTTGTTGTAAATTGGGAAAAAAATGAAATCATATCAAGTAAAAAAAGGAGAAAAAGGAAAAAAAAAAGTAAGAGAATCAAAAAATGCGAAGCCAAAAATAAAAGAGAAATAAAAAATGAAAAGAAAGGGGAGAAGGGAAAAGCAAAGAAGATTGGTAGGGTTAAGTTAGTAATTGAAAAGAAAAAATTGAATGTTTTATGTTTTATTGGTCTGTACTATTTTAAATGCTCAATTAGTTAAATGGTCTAAAGCTTGGTTTTATCTTTTTACCTACCTTTAGCTTGGCCCTATTACAACAAAAAATAGACCTTCAGATTAATGTTTGAGATCGATATTTAGTAGTGAAGATTGGATTAGTAAGCAAGTCTATGGTAGATGCTTAACGTGAAATAAATAATGAATGAATATTTATGACCTTTAAATATGTGAGAGAATGGAAAGTGAAGTGAGTGTTTATCACACTTGTTAATGATTTTTTAGTCGACATACTTGTTAATTATGGTTATGAATGCAAAGGATAGTTTGTTCATGAATTATTATCAGTTTCAAAATCTTAGATTGCGTTTATTGAATTGATCTTTGACATCTTTAATTATTAAATGAGAAAATAATTTGTTGTCTTTATTAATTTGTTTTCATAGTTTAGTGTTTTTGGCTTTGGTTGAATATAAGTATAATTGAAGTATTAAGGTATTGTTGTCGTTAATTTTGTCTAATTTGGCTTTTTTTTATATGTTGAAATTTGTATGAATCTTAATGAGATTATTTTATGAATGAGGGATGAAGGGGCATTAATCTTCACTCATTTCATCACATTTGGAGACACAAGCGAGATGCAGAGAAAGGAAGAAGAGAAGAAAATAAGAGGGAGTTGGTGAAGAAGAAAGAGTGTTGATAATTAATATATGTGTTATATGTATGCATATGCAATTCCAAATTTATTTTTTAGTTATGTGGAAATGTTTTATTTAGGACTGGAAGTTTTTGCTTCTTAAATAGTTTTAGTTTGTTGGGTCATGGTAGATTTTGATGTTTATGTAGTATTTGATCTCTTTGTGGACAAGGTTTTACTGTAATGTGTATGCTTAATTGATAGTCTTAGTGTAGTTTTAGCAAAAGATAAAATCAAAATAGTTGGCCTTATGGTTAATTTGATCTTTTTAAACTTTGTAAGTTTGACACAGTAATAGGTAGGTAAATAGGCGAGAATGATCCAGATGTCGCAGAAGAGGGAAAAGAATATTCTAGGGTTAGAATAATATAAATTTGACATAGAAATAAAAGTAAATGGATAGATCATGGTTGATTTATAATTCTTGTGTTTAGTGACTTTTAGAGATAAGTTTAATTGTTGAGTTGATATATATTTGGAAAAGAAGAATCAGTTAAAAATTGTAAATTTTGATATGGTGATACATCCATCAGGTATTTACAATAGATATTGATTGTTTTTGTTGTGGTACATGCTGAGTAGTTATTTATTTTATATTTGCACAATAATATTGTAAAAAAGACAAGTCAATCTAAGATATTAGGCACATTTCTTAATGAAAAAGGGTTGTGTAAAAAAATAATAGAGGTTCAAGACAAAAAAAGGTAAATTTTGAGTTTATTGTATGCACTTTCAAATTATCACGAGAACAAGGTAAAAGAAAATATCTAACAAGCTTTCATTTATGTAGAAATAATTTAATCATGTGTAATATCAGCAAGACTGTTCAAATTAGACTAACATTTTCACCTTCTAAAGGTATGGGTAAAATTTTTATTACGTTGGTGTCATAGTTACGGGAATCTATTCAAGAAACATGTGATCAGAATTAAAGACTAACATTTTCACCTTCTAAAGGTATGGGTAAAATTTTTATTACGTTGGTGTCATAGTTACGAGAATCTATTCAAGAGACATGTGATTGGAATTAAAATGCAATAGAAAAGAAGGCATGTTAAAAGGAAGCAAATAAACAAATCAACAAAATTGTTTCTTTTGATACGTTGAAATTTGTATGAATTTAAAAATAATTATTTTATGAATGTTAATGAGTTTAATAAAGAGAATTGTGATATGTAAGTCACGACTGTAATCCCAAGACTATTAAATTAGGAGCTAAAAATGTGAAGGAATAGTAAACCCAAGTACAAGCGAGAAACACATGAAATGTTAGCAGAAAAAGTTAAAGAAAAGAGGAAATTAAATCATAAAATCTACAAAAGTTACATGCTTAAGTTTTTTGATGAAATGTGAAAAAAAGTCTATAACAATTTGGGTTTTTTGTTGCAGTCTTCAATGTCTACATTTGAGGCTAGTGTAGGTTTAGTGTTGCTGATTCTTTGTAAATACATTGTCTTACTTTTGAAGAAGAAACAAGAATATCTTAAAAAATATAAAAAACCAAAATATATTAGCCATAAAGTATAAAAGTGAACATTACTTTTTTTTGATAAAAATGCTAAATAAATAAATAGCAAATGATAATATAATGCACAAAAAAAAGAAGTTGACGTAGTTTGATCAAGATAAAAATGCAAAAATTGATTGCATAAATAATGATAAAAGCCTAGAATTGGTGTAGGTGTAATTTCAGCATTGTTATTTTAATCATGGGTTGAAATGTCATCATCTTTTTCAATTGAAGTTGAACTCTTTTGTAATTCAGCATCATCATCAGTTTGGCAGTAATAGATAACAGTGAAGCGTTGTCTTCCATCTAGTGAGTGGATTTGGACAGGTTTGATATGAACAAGAAAGGTCTTGGTTTTCGATTATGTGTGTGCCTTTTCTAGAGGAAGTTCGATTCTTTTGTTATAGGAAGGCAAAAATGTAAATCATTAGTCAAATGATAAAGTTATCATAATTCTTGTTATTAAATATAAATCTATTTTCAGTAGATCAAAAATATAACCTGGTGGTAAAATTGCACAGCTTTAATTGCACTGAAGTTCAAGAGTTTTTCACCAAGTTCGCCAAAAATAGAAGCTATGACAAGTCTTCTTTCGTCTGTTAAATCAACATCATAGTGGCATCTACATATGCAAATAAAAGTTAATGAGAAAATGTGTGTTACTTGATATATATAACAATTTATTTACAACGAAACCTTGCTATAAAAAAAAGGAGATGAAACTATAAAAAACAATTACAATCCGAAATGCCAAAGTCTAACCTATGACATGTTAAATCAATCCCGTGAGAAGGGCTACAACAATTCTACAATTAAAATCCGAAATGCCAAAGTTACACCTATGACATGTTAAATCACTCCCGTAAGAAGGGCTCATGAGTGTGACTTAACAAGTCACACCTGTGATATACAACAATCCTATATTGTACTGTGTTGTTCTCATAGGTGTAAGTCACCTCTGTTACGTCGGATGAATATTTCAACTCTTCTCTTCATTCGTTTGGTTGTTGACAACATTAACTTGCTAATGTTGTAAAAAAAAAATTCCCAACAAATACACTGCATCACAAGAAAAGGCAAAAAATTGAAAAGAAAAAAGAGAAAAAGAAATGCCTGGATTCAGCTGGGAGTTTCTCTCTGCAAGAATTGTAGGTGAATGTAATTCCATATGTAGCGGTTGTTGAGCGAAAGCATGTTTTGCAGGCCATATACTAGAACTTTTGCAAAATGTATTGAAAGGAAATATGAGCTTTAATCCATGTTGTCTGCAAATATATAGATAGATTTTTGTTAGAAATATTAATATCAGATAGACAATATGTGAGGCGGAAAACTTATAGCAGAATATAAAATGTATTTACCTTACTGGTGGACTTTAAGAAGATGATTTTAGTAATTTAAGACACATCAGGATTATATATGAGAAAAGCTTGTTGGTTAACAAGGTTTTTGAGCTCCTTAGTATTTCGTCGTGCCCTGGAAAATGATAATTATAAATGTAAAAACATCAAAATATTCTAAAATTTGTATATAAGTTTATTGTTGCTAGAGAAAAGAAAAAATGTGGCAGTATCAATTTTTAAGATCTGCAGCTTCTTGTATTGGTAGAATAATAAGAATTGCGGAGTCAAATCACGTGGATAATGCAACACCTAAAATACTTCAATTGTATGGTAAGAATAAAATAGAAGGATAAATAAAAGAAAAAATGTAATAGTGTGATGAAAAAAAGAGCAAAATTACCATTGTAAAAGTTAACTTTTAGCTTGCGAGACATAATTATTGGATAAATATTTAATGATTCGACAATTTGTTGACCTTCATTAGCAACAAAAGCATTCCACATTGACAGTATAACAGTTTGTTGCCTAATATAAAAATGAAAAATGTTAGAAAAAAGAAATCGTGTTAGATTTTAAAAGCTGGAGAGAATAATAGAGAATGTAACATACTATTTGTTGTCAATAACAAATTTTTGGACAGTTGAAGGCTTGCCATCTTTTTTTATTTCTTTTTGATTCAAGACTTCAATAACCATAGCCAAGATATCTATCACATGTTAAAGATAAATATAATTAGATATAGTAGAAAAAAAGTCAAAGTTCTAGAAAGAAACAAATAAAGGATCTAACCGACTGATCTTATCGTTCGTATAGTTGATAAGATCTGTAAAAGATGTATAGTTGAATTTGATTGGGATGATGCTGTCATCATTTGTTATAGGTTCAACAACAATGCAACTTGTAATAATCCATTGAATTTTCAAGTTTTCAGTTTGGTGCTGAGGCGGAATTGGCTTAACAATGGCGTTATAAATGATATCTTTCTTATACGGCTGCAAAATACGGCTCATTTGTAGGATATCATTGTTAAAGATAATAGCTTCAACTTGTGATCCCTGTTAATAATAAACATACAGTTAATAATAAAGTTAATCAAAAAGGGAAGATTTTCAATAAAGAAAGTATAGTTGTTATACCTCAAAATAAAAAAAGATAAACTTTTATCTATTCGATGGCATGCTAGCTGATGTGACAATATGTTGTTTTTCTTAGATAGTAATTTCATATGACCACCATTGAGTGCTAGATAAAATATCCTTGAACAATAAACGCTTTTCCATCCTTTAAAAAAATATTTAATAAAATAATCAAAAAAATAAAATTTTTATATGGAATGAAATTAAATAAACTTGAACAAGACAATTCATACACCTTTGATAATTTTGTACTTTATAATTTAACTAATTGGAAAATTTTACGGAACACAATATTTCTTATTTTTTGATCATTTTTTGAAGACTCAAAAGTTCTTGGAATAATCAGAACTTTAACTGATTCAGGAGTCTGAGCTCTTGACAAAGCCATATATAATTGTCCATGTGAGAATAGGGGCTGATAGAGATAAATTCCTATATAATCAAGTATTTGACCCTGAGAATTATTTATGGTCAAACAAACAGGGAATTGTGTTCTCACAAAAAGCATTCCATTTTTTTCATTTTCTACATATTACAAAAGAATCTTACGTATAAAAACTTGTTTTCTTTTGTTAGGTCCAAAGACAATTTTTGTAGAAATTGTATGGTCTTTTAACTGTCTACATATCAACCTTATGCCATTGCACAGTTCCTCAATTAGATTCAAATTTCTTAGGAGCATAATTAGAAAGCCTTCTTTGAGTAACATTTTGTGTGGAGGTAGACTTTTAGGATTTAAAGAATTTAGAAAATCTTCATAATCTGCTTGATTTCTTTGGTCAACCATTTTGTCAAAACTTATGTATGAAAGCAGATTTCATGACAATTTGTTGATCATCATGTCATTAATTTCTTCAACACAACTGTTTGTTGGACACAGTACACATCTATTTATCATTTGATAAGGATCAGACGAATACAAGCTTAGGTTAGGGAAGATGTTTTGAAGTAGCTTGGTGAAGGCAATAGTATATAAGAAACATGTCTTTTCAATTTTTTAAAAACTAAAATTGATAGTAAAAGAAATTTTAAAAAATTTAATTTGTTAAGAGATTCATCCTTATTATGGTAAGTAATAATTAACTATTTTGATAAGGAAATTTGATCTTGCTCGTCGACTGGTTCTGTACCTTCTCTAACTCGTAATAAAAATTCACAAAAAGCTAGATTTGATATAACTCTCATATATATTTTCAAAGAAAATTTGCGCATGTGTGGCCAAATACACTATAACTGGAAGGTTTGACGAAAATCACCGCCAAATACAACAACTGTTCCTCCAAAAGGCTGATTGGAGTTCATGGTATCTTGAAGTAAGTCTTCAAATGCTTCGATGACTTCTCGTTTTGCCATAGAAGCCTCGTCCTATAAGATAACACTAGATTCAAATATTAGTTTTACAATACTGCTCTAATTACTTAACTGACAAACTTTTTTCTTTGAAAAATCAAGCGGGATTTTAAATCTTATGTGAGCTATCCTGCCACTAAGAAGGATTAATGATGCAATACCTGATGTAGCAATAACAATTGCAACCTGACTTTGTGACCATAAAATTGCAAGAAGAGCTGGATACAAGAAAGTCTTCCCAAGTCCACCGAGACCATTAGTAAAAAAACTGCCACCGCTTGAAGCCCAAACTGAATGCAAAATCAAATCGAATATGTATCCTGCTCGTTATTCAACCTTGAATGTAATAATAGGTCTTATGGATCAATCTGTATATTCTTCTTACTTTGTATTTCTTTAATTCTTTACTAAGATGTTGACGATAGTCAACTTCAAAGTGATAATCAGTAAAATGATAATAAGCTTTTCCCGATTTGTTCTAGGGATTTATTAATATCTTGAAGGGTCATCTTTGTAACGTCCTCATATGTACATGCACTATAGGAGAATGCATGTTAGTAATCAGAACAAAGGTCATCTTTAAATGTTTCCAAAAAATGCTTAGGATTTGCTGGTGAATAATAGAACAGGAGGGTAGCAAATAAAAATCTAAAAAAAGTTGGCATTTGAAATAAAACAGCTTCCTTTAGAGTTTGATGTATATAAAAATCAAATGCTAGCAGTCCTAACAGTTCAGCCTCCCTAAAACAACTTGTTTTTTAACCATCAACAGTTAACAATTGATTAAATGATGTTTGTCCTTTAACATGTGTAAGTAATAACCTCAAGTAGTACATTTTCTACTTCTTTAGGGTCAACAGTAACCAATCTACCAATCACATTCTTTCGACTTCTTTCTAACCATCTTTTTGTCTTTCGATTCCAAACGAAATGTTCTAAAAAATCTTTATACAAACATTTCATCTTTTCTGCCTTTTTATTTTTCAAATTCATCTTGAAAAATTTAGTCAGCATTGTTTTGGATAAGTTAATTTTCTAAACAAATATAACAAAACTACATTTTTGTCAAAGGAAATAAATTGTTGATGTGGAAGATGAACCTAGAGTATATAAACTGATAGATTAATCTCTGCTAGATGAAATTCATATATACGTCAGAAAGCTTCAAGAGATGAAATCCAACGATCTTCTTGAAAATTATTGATTTCATCGATATCAGTTGTGGTCTCTTGATCGACAATGCTAAAATTGACAGGATCATGACCCTTAAACACATATTTATATAACTACTTAACAAGCTTAACGTTGGAGCATATTTCAACATTTATGTGGCAATCAATAAGCAGTAAAAGGTACAGATTGCGAGGAACCATCCACCTATTATCAACCTTATATCTACAAATCTTGACTTTTCGACCATCATCTCTTTGTCTATAATATGGATAACTGTTTTCACCATGAATAGTAAAAGGAGCAAAATTTTTAGGGTAATGGTTCTTGCACACACCATTTCTCATGCAAAGGCAATCTTTATTCACAAGACCACAAGAACCATAAATCATATGCTTAATGACAAAAGAATATAACCACGAATTTTAATCAGGATCTAGTATTTCAGTGGATATGATGTGGTCTTGGATTTAGCAATTTAGAATGCGGCTTAAGTATCAGCAATAAATAAGCATAAGGGAATTCATGCTTTTGAAACTCAATAACATAAATACATGTGGCAACGTCTATGAAGATTTGTTTTTTTTATTAGCTCATTTTTAAACATTTCAAATTTAGCTCTAAAAACTCTAGCTAATAAATCCAGCCTATCTTGTGGCTTGAAACTTAAGGTTATCTTGAATCTCTCTCCATACAGGGTCGCAAGTCATGATGAGGAAAATATCTAGTTTACCATACTTCTATACTAGAGCCATTGCATCAAGATAACGTCATTCCATGTCCTTTGGACCACAGACAAATGAAGCTAGGAGGATAACTCGGCAACCAATTCTATAACCTTCTGTTTGACTAACGATAATATTGTCTAAAACACCTTGTAATATCTTTGTCCTTATCTCATTTTGTCTTTTTCTATGTAAATCAATTCTAGATGCTTCGATCTTTATATAAGTTCCCACAACAAATTGTTGAAACAGCCTTAAGCTAGTCATGCTCTCTTATTTGGAGCCTATAACAATAATATTGTCAAACAGAAACAGTACTATCTTCATAGTATTCTTAATCAGCAACTAATAATTAAACACATAAATTCGATAAATAAAATGGTAACATCAGACAATACTATAAAAATGAAAAAGGAAAAGACAAACTTGCTTGTGTTTTCCATAGTGAACAATTCAAATGGATCAATAAAAGAGTTGAAATTAACATTACATCCTTCTTCTAAAACATTGCCTTTGTCTCTCTTTGAAATCAATTGCTTAATTCCACGATGCCATCCAGATTCACCACGAGGAAATAAAAGAGGATATTGAAGGGCATCATAACATGCATAGTAAGACTAGATTTTTTAACTTGTGCTCGAGTGAGTATAAACTTGGATGTGAGGACATTTATCAATGTTTTCATCATTGATCTCAGTCCTTATAACAGCCACTTGTGATGTAGTAGGAAGATTGTAAACATGCTGATCAAGGCCAGGATAACACCTCAACACTATGGCATGATTCTCAAGTGCTGGAATGTCCCAAAGACTTTTGAAGAACTTGGCATAGGGATTATCTTGTTAAATTACAATAATCAGTTTTAATGTATCCTTACGAAGATTATCGTAACTCTTAGTCCTTCTTTTCAGTTCCTCATCAATATCACAGAAATAGAGTTGAATATCAGATACCTTATCAGTTGTTAAAACTAAACTGTCAAGGAAATGCTAAACTTAACCTTGAGCATGGAATGTCTAAACGCCTTTATTATTTTTTATTAGTTCCCAATCATACCTAGCTCCATATGAAGTAAAAGCCACATTATTATTGTATGCATGAACGTTCTTCCTGAAATATTCAGATTCTTCATCACTACCAATAAATAATCATTTTAGAGCATATGGTATTTAAGGAGCAACAATGCAAATCTCTCCTGATGAATAACAATATGACGAGGGCTCTAGATAAAATCTCTTTGCATGACAATGTTCATAGTTTGGAACAAGAAGAAGTTGTAGGGGCTCAGCAGATAAATTCTACAGGGATGCTAACTTTGACAAAGAACGATGACAATTTATCCCTTCAAAGATTTACAGAAAGATTGATCATTTTATATAGTAATAATAAAATAATGGAAAGAATACAGGTAAAAAGATTTATACCTTAATCCTTGACAGTTATCATTAAGCCAGGTTGAATTGAAGAGGAAGATATAGTTAGACAATCTAAATTATGACATGTGATATTAGATGCTTCAATTGTTGATTTAATATGAAGTATTTCTTTTACCTAGAGAGAGGAATGAGTTGCATTGACATGATCTACGTTAAAATTGATAGATTGATTTTTTGCTAGTTGATTACTAGATTGATGAATAAAAAGTTTACTATCAGAAGGTATGTTATCAATGGTAGAATAGAAAGGTTGATGACCAACTGTTTGACAAAAAGAAGGCAAAGTAAAGTTTCTCTTTTTTGCAGCTCTCGCTTCTCTATGTCGTCGTAGTAGTTCTTTTTTTTTTCATTTTCTAGCATTTCAACATACTTTTATGTCTCTTAGCATTTCTATCCATCTTTGAAAAAAACTAACAATAATTAATAAAAAAATTTATTAATTATTTCTTAGACAATATTAGCCTTCTTTATATATATTAATAATATATTTTTTAGATATTAAAATATCCATATTAGTAACATTGATGGTAATACCATACATTTAACAAACTATACATTTAACAAAGAAGGTAAAAATTTGAAAAGGTCACCATAATAATATTAATGGAACATACTGTGAGGAAAGTAAAGGATTAAAAGAAATAAATAGGTTATTTTATGTCAATGTGATGTCAATGAGTATATTAAAAAGGTAAATTTGTATATTTAAATTATTGCTTTAACAATTGAAATGGTAAATAAAGGAAGAAGGTAATGTTTATATTATTGAAAAGCTAAAAAATGTGACAGATAAAATAGAATTTTATATATTAAAAATTTTTCCAAAATAAAACATACTTGAAGGGGGGAAAGAAGAACAAGAAGAAAACTTTAAAGAAAAAATGATTTCAGAAAAAGACATATTTAAAAGGTTAAATGTGGTTACTAGAAAATTCGTGGGGTGACAGTTGTGTAAGTCACAACCGTGCAACAATAGAAATTCACACATTTTGTCATATATTATAGAAAAGATAATAAAAATACAAACTGACACGATAAAATGTGACACACATAATTACTATTCTCAACTCTGTTAAATAGCCCATGCAAGTCATGAATGGGATTTTCGTGCAAGAGTTGATGAAAAAGATAGAAAACGACTTCATTATATATTTTACTTAACATAATAACAATGAATGAAAGATTAACAGGATACAATGTAACACATTTAATCTCTATTGTCAACTTTATTTCTATTTTCATATATATTAAGAAGTTCATGTATGTCAAGGTTAAGTCACAACTGTGGATAGAAAACAACTCGATTATATATTTTCTCGAATAACATATTATGAAGGAAATGAAGAAATTATGGATGGTGGATAAACAAAGGGCCAACTCTTGTTTACTGAAATGGAGAAGATGTGATGCGTTCAGTATATGGCTTTTTATAGTTTTGAGTTGGAGGAACATGTTTATAGATGTACTAAGAATGAAGCATTTTTATAGTTAGAGAAAAAAAGATTGACAAGATAAAATGCGGCACACGTAATTACTGTTCTCACTTTGTTAACAAATCCTAAGTGACGATTGGGATTTTCGTGCAATAGATGATTAAAGAGATAGAAAATAGCTCCATTATATATTTTACACAACATGATAACAATAAATGAAGGATTAATAGGATATAATGCAACACATGTAATATCTGTTGTTAACTCTATTAAGAAGTTGATGGAAGTAAAATGATATAGCAAGTGATGAACAATAGTTGTAAATACTTGTAAATTGTTAGATATCACGGGTGTGACATGTTAAGTCACACCCGTGAGACCTTCTCTGACTGAACATGCCACGCCCATTTTTGATGGAAATTTATGATTTTAATCTATTTTTTATAAACTCCTTTCTTTTATGACAATCTTTCATCAAATAACATGTGCCAATAGCAACAATATATGGAAAAACAACTTTATTATATATTTTACACAATATAATAACAAAGATTGAAGAATTAACAAAGCATAATGTAATACATGTAATTCCTCTTCTTAACTCTATTAAATGCATTCTAAATTGATAAAAAATTTCATAAACTGAACAACATATGATGAAGGGTAACGAAGAACTTACAAATGGTGGATAAACAAAGGGCCAACTTTTGTAAACTAAAATAGAGAAGAAGTGATGCCTTGAATATATGGCTTTTTATAGTTTCGAGTTAGAGGAACGTGTTTATAAATATATTGAGAAGGAAACATTTGTATGGTTAGAGAAGAAAAGATACAGACGCAATTTGATTACAAAACAAATAATGATCTTGTCCCATCCTTTAATTAAACCTAATCTCTGGTTGGCAGCTACAATATTATTTGTAATAGGGTTAGAAAGTCATGAATAGACTAAATTGATAGCACAAATTTAGATTATCATTAACAAAATTTATTTCTCAACTACCAACTAAAGATTAACCTTTAGTAAATTTCTGACTTGTTTCAATGTAGATTGTTTGCTTTTATTTCCATCAAAGTGTCACATATAATAAATAATAAGTTAAAATGCACAAGGCTCTAAAATGACATTAACAAATTTTGGATTCGATTCTAAATTTAACATCAATCAAAATGTGGTGTAGTGTAATAAATTTTGGAATTGATTCAATGAAAATGTAGTTGTTTTCAGTTAATACTTGTATTTCATTTATGTATCTCATTTTCTAATGTCTACTATTTCTCTGTTTGGATGAACATGTGACATATAATCAAAATGTATAATAAAGTTTTATTTGGTGATGATTAGACTTATTAATTTATTAATTAGAACCTATTACTATTAATATATGGAGAGAAGCAGGTATAGGTAGATTCAAAAACTAATATAAGGTAAAAATATGTTTGACTCCATCATATTTTTTCTTTAATTGACAATAACCAATCTAACTGTATTATTAAATAAAGTTTAAAGTGGCATAATTAAGAGTTGAGTATTGCAAATTTTAAACACCTAAATTGGAAGATAATCAAACATTTGATACGTGAAGTTATTAGTCATTTCATTTTAAATTAACTTTAGGTGACTTAATTTACAACCGTTAGTAAAATATAAGTGGAGTTGTGTTTTAATGCCAATGGTATACAGATGATGGAAGATAATAATAATTTCAGTCAAAATTAAAATAAGTCATGGTTGTGATTTCTAGCACGGTCGTGACTTAAACCGTGCATTTATGAAAAATCAAAATTGTGATTGACTTCAGTAATTTTTTGCAATATGCTATAACAAATCATAAATTATACATTATAAGTAATTCACAATTATATACTACTTTTAAGAACAACGAATTTTAATATATATTAAAAAACCCAAATAATTTGTTTACATGACTAATTCTCTACAATATACTGATAATAAATCATTAATTATACATTACAAATAATTAAATATTATAAACTAATTTCAAGCACTATGCCACAATGGTGCATGACGACGTATATTCTTTGCAAACATACTTATCGTAAATCATAAATTATAGATAATTAAAAATTATGTACTAATTTCAAGAGCTATGAATTTTTAAGGCGGTTTCTAACATGTTAAGTTTTCTAAGCTAAGTTTTCCAAGTTAAGTATTTATTTTCTAATAAGACTTATAGTAGATCTTAAATTATACATATTAAATAAATTATGTAATAATTAGATATTATTCTGAAAAAATATGAATTTCGAATATAAAATAAATGATCATAATTGTGTTTGGAGTTAGACATACATTAAGTTTTTGGAGCATTAAAATTTTTTCTTCTAACCAAACGTTGAGACATGACTAAAAGTTGGAGTATTGCCAATTTTAAACACCTAAATTAGAGAGATAATTAAAATTTTGATACGCGAAGGTATTAGTCGTTTCATTTTAAATTAACTTTAGCTGACTTAATTCACAAATGGTGGAATCTAATAATAATTTAAGTTAAAATTAAAATAAGTCACGATTATGACTTCTTAAGTCATAACCGTGCCACTTATCACGGTTGTGACTTAAAAAAGCTACAACGGTGAACCGTACAGTTGTAAGAAGTCACAAATGACTGACTTCATTTTTTTTTTGCAATATACTATAATAAATAATAATTATACATTATAAATAATTCATACATGAATTATAGATAATTAAAAATTATGTACTAACTTCAAGAATTATGAATTATTCTTAAATTGGTTTCTAATATGTGAAGTAATCTTAGATAAGTTTTCTAAGTTAAGTATCTATTTTCTAATAAGACTTATAATAAATCTTAAATTATACATATTAAATAAATTACATAACAATTAGATATTAATCTGAATAATAAAGGATCATAATTGTGTTTGGAGTTAGACATATATTAATTTTTAGTAGCATTAAAAAATTTTCTTCTAAACAAACGATGACAGCCTTTGCAATTTTTTAAATAATAATTATTTTATAATGCAAAACTTTGAAATTGTTGTTTTGTTAATGTAAAATTATGCAAATAATAAAGACATCGTCTTCTATTACACAAAAAGATTTCATCATATATCATACAAACTAGATTTTGCACTGAGTATGCATCTACACAAAAAGATTTCATCATATATGATATACGAACAAGATTCTGCACTGAGTATATAGCGAGGTCCACTTAACTTTTGATTTACTCTTGGTTTAAAGCTGATGTGATATTGAAATGTGACGTCGCTTGAGATGAAACGGTATGATAGACACAAGACCACTAAGTGGCAGTCGCATATTTGACCTGTAAATGATCTTGTCATAAAGGCCTCTGTAAAATTTTAGGAAGGGTATGAAAGACTTGTAAGGGTTGTCAGATTTATAGCTTTTTTCGGAAAACAAAAATATGGTGGATGATCAAAAGAAAGAGGGTTGTGGGGTTTGCAGTTCAGCAATTTTAAGTATCTCAGTTGTGGTGACACGTTGTGGAATGGGAGTCAAGGGGAATAAAGCATTGTTGGTAGTCGTTGCATAAACTTCGATGTTTCGAAGGCGTGTTCTATCAATGGGTGATGCAAAGGAAATAAATCTCGTATTAAATGGGTTAATTTGTGCTGAGCTCAAAAGAGACTTGCCAGTGGACCCCATTTTTGAAAAAGTTGGGCGAGTTAAGGTAAGGTACCGTAGTTCGATTGAGTTAGAATGTTGTGACACAGTAAATGAAAACCTTGATTAACATAAGCCATGTTTAGCTGTTGATCTAATCGACAAAATGTCAAATCGAAAGGAAGAGACTTGCGAGTGATTATGTAAATTATAGAATTCTAATGATTCTTCAAAGTCTAGTGAAGAAAGCACCGTGGTGATTGTTAAAAATTCAACAAATGGTCGAACACCATGTAATCATCAACATTCCACAATTACTTAGCAATCAAGATTTGAATTATAAGTTAAAAGCAGTAATAGGCTTATGTAGGTTTAAAAAATTCTAAAAAATGAGTATTTTCATGAAGAAGTTAAGAGGAAGATAAAATAAACAAGAATTAGGCATATAAATAACAGTATTATCTTATATAGATAAGAGAAAAAAGAAGGTTAGTGATTACAAAAGCTTTGTAAAGTCTGGACAGGTAATAGTCGGTAAAAATTTTCAATGTTGATAGAAGTAAATTCATGAAATTTAAAACAGACCTGAAAAACTCTAATAAAATATGAAGAACAAATTATAAGAGACCATATGACAAGGTTATATATAGTGATTGATTTAAATCTAATTTAAAGGTTTTTCACAAGGTAGGAAAGACATAATAACGTTTCCTTAGTAAAATAGTGGCTATACTTTTATGGGTTATCAATGGAGTTTTAGAAGAAATCAACATACTGGCATCAAAAGGAAGTACAAAGTGTTCACAGTTTTTTCACATGGTTGATACGACAAGTTGCAAAGTAAACGCAGTGAAGCATGTGAATCTGCAGAAATTGAAGCAAAAGATAAAATGTTTATATGATTACTAATCAACTAAGAAAGATAAAAATTGAAATAGATGTACAATCAAAAATTATGTATGGTCACTTACAGTTTTCGTGAACGAAACTTCGGGAAATCTTGTTTAAGGTGAAAAATCTTGAACCAATGGCAATAAAGGAAAAATAAAGCTTTTGAACAATTATAGATGTAACAAATGCCAAAGTGAAATTTAGAAAAACTATATAAAAACAATCTTGTTGATAATTTCCGTAAGTTTAAAAAAATAAAAAGTGAAAAAACGTAATTGGTGGAGTTAGAAAATTACCAAAACAGGTTTCGAATCTTCATCGTGACCCACTACATAAGCAAGCCCCTCAATGAATTCAGTGGAAAATTCATATGCTGTTAAGTTTTCTACATTTCAAGGAAAAAACAAAAAACAGAAGGTAAAATAAACAAAATTCAAACGAAAGATTTTGAAGCAATATTTGTTGTTCTTTATTTTGAATTGGCAATCAGTTTAACACTGAACTATTTTAACTTATAAAAAAACACAACATTTATTTATAATGAAAGAAATAGAAAAAGGATTAATAAAAAAAGACTAAGAAGCAGCACAAAAAATGTAAGAAAATTTGATTGCGTTAATAATATTATAACAAAAATTATTGTTACATTACCGATAAATATGTTGTCTCTCCAAGAAAGGCAAGCCTTTAAATTTTTTGCAGCTAACTTAATGTCACCACCGTTACGTCTAAGGAATCGTTCAATACAAGCATTGTTACAAAAATTCTTCTGTGATTAGGTAGAAAATAATGTTAATGGTAGCAACTATTTTGTGCACTATTGATATAATCTTGCTTCTTCATCCATAAAACAGCTGAAATAGTAGAAAGAGAGAAAAGATCTCACCTGCTTCTCCGAGAGAAGAGTTTGCTTGGTTAGATGTTGTAGCACAACTTTATTTTGATGAATCAATTATGGAGGATCCTTAAGCTGATATGACGTTTCTTTGTTCCCCATTTTGAACAAGTAAAGCAATATGAAGGGAAACAAAGAAAATATGAAGGGAAACAACGAAAATAAATATGGTGAAAGATTTTGTGAATGTAATTGATGAGAAAGAAAATTGAAACAACAAGGGACCCACGTTTAAAAAAATGATAACATATTAAATGTTTGTTAAAAGCAAAATTAATTACCTTTAGATTTTATTTCTAACAACCGAATAAATTTCATTTGTAACATCAGATGTTTAAATAGGAGGCGTATCTGTTGAAAGATCGTCTATTGAAATCGGCGGTTGAAGATCATGTTTTGTGATATGATGTAGTATATTTGTTGGGAAATTATTTTTTTAATATTGTCAACAACCAAGCAAATGAAGGGAAGACTTCAAATGTTGATCCGACGTAAACTTACACCTGTGAGAACATTATAGAATATGATGAATAATGTTGTATATGACGGGCGTGATATGTTAAGCCAAACCTGTGTGATTTAATAACATATGGAGTTTCACTTGTAATTCGATTGATTTTTCTTTTCCGAATGTGCTGGATGGAAATTTTGGAATTTGTATGTCATGGGCGTCATATGTTAAATAACAGGCGTGAAACAATGTTGTATTTCACGGATGTAACATGTTACCCGTGAGACTGCACCAAGAGAGTAGAAAGGGAAGAACAATCCAACCATTTCATGGTGGGATAGAATTTCGTGGTCGTTCATCCTATTCGTCCTTAGTATATGTATATACTTAATAAATATTACAAAATTTTAAAAATTGATTAAAAAAGATGAATTTGATAAAAAAATAAAGTAAATAATTACAAATGTGGGTTGTATAATTTTATTCAACTTACGATGAATTGATGAATTTAAACTTTTATGTAAAAATCTAAATATGCTTAACTAGGAATTTGAATTCATAAATTTTATTCAACTTATTAGGAGATTTATTAGTTAAAAAAGGAATACAAATTACAAACCCATGCTTATTCAAAATAAAGGCAAATTATATACTTTTTTTGCTACTATTTCTTGTTAATTTGTTATGTATAACATTGCTCAAAGATAAATTTTATTATATGGAGCGAAGTGTTGACTCATTAAATAGGTGTATAGTCTTTGGCTAATGGTGGCAAAGATGAAGATGCAATGTTTAATGTGTAATCTTACTAGAAGAGATAGTGAGAGACAAATTAAAGGTGACTTATTAATAAAAATTGAGAGAGACGAGAGTTAGATAGTTCGAACATGTTAAAATGAGAAACCCTGACGCTCTAGTGAGAAGATGCGAGAAAATAGTACATATTAACTGTAAGAGGAGAAATGGAATTCCTAAGAAGACTTAGAGGGAAGTGATTAAGAATGATATGACTTTGTTAGAACTTATCGAAGATATGAATTGAAATAGAAAACTTTAGCATACCAAGATACAAATAAAGGATCTCGCATAAAAAGATCATTTTCATTCTCTTAGGTTTATTAGACATTTTCTTTGAGTTTTTTTTGTAAATATTTAGTTCGTACGTCTTAGTTTTTTAGTGTAGACAGTCTTTTACTTAGTCTAATTACAATTTAACATGACTGATTTGATTTACTATTATACTTGTCTTTTTCCAATTTATGTATTTATTTAATTATTTTATTTATTATTAATCTTTATCGTGCTCTATATATTCGGTATTATGTGTTGAATATTTGTATTTTTATTTATATGTATTTATTTATATTTTTGTCTATCGTTGTTTTGCATTATATATAGGTTTATTATAAACAACCTCTCTACTAGGTAAAAATAAGATTTCATACTACTGGATTTCTCTAAATCCTGCGTCTTAGCGGGACTCTCACTGACTATTTTCGTCATCAACATCGTTATTATTGTTATTGTTGTTGTTCTTGTTGTTTTTATTGTGATGTATAACATTAAAAGAAAATAAGAAATTGCTTTGCAATATGATATATGAAGTTATACTACTATTACGAAAAGTGCGATGAAATACTAGAATGGTCCTTTTTAAAGAAACATGAAAATCTTCGAACGTAATGCTCCCACTGACCAAAGTTTTGTCACATGTGAACATAGTAACATGCATAATGAAGAAAGTAATGTGTTTGGCACGTGACAATTCAAAATTTCAAACAGAGAGTTGACGTTGGACTATAATTGGACTTCTAGACAATTGTTAGATCCTAGGAAGCCTTTTTTCTGAACTGAAACTGGACATTTTGATCATGAGGTTGAAAAATGCTCGTCTGCTGGCGGCGGTTTTTAATTGATGAAGACTTCAAACATGGTTTCAAGGAAAGCTTAATTCTAAGTTTTGTCAATGCTTATGTAAGAAAATATGTGTTTTTTTTGCAATGATCACGAAATCATAAGGTGGTAGCTAGTGAAGTAATGTCTAGGTGACGGGTTTTGATTTAATTTTATAAAAGATAATCTTATTAATTGTATAGAACTTTTTCACATTATTTGGTATCTCATCTAATATAAATGTAAAAGAGTAATAGATTTAAAATGTTAAATTTTTGAGATTTTCAAAAATTTTAATTTAACGACCAATGTTTTAAATTTTGCATAAATTAAGTTGAAAATATTTAAATCAACAAATCTAGTGCATAAGGCTTTCCGCTCTACGGGAGCTTAAAGAGGGTCATAATGTATGCAACTCTCTCTTTGTAATTTTTATAAAGAGACTATTTCTGTGACTTAAACCTGTAACTTTATGATCACAAAGGAACAACTTTATCAATTGCACAAAAACTCGCCCTCTAAAATTAAGTCAAAATGTTAATTTTATCAATCTAGATAATAGATAGACATGTACGTGATATTTATTAGGCATATCATATTAACAAAAAATAAAAATTTCAATTAATTTATACAAGTTTTAAAATTTTAAGAAGTTTAGTATTAAATTAAAAATTAAATAGTTAGATACTATTTAATTTATTATCCAAAATATAAAATAAAATTGCATGGTAAAGATCGTATGAAAAGCGATGAGGCTATTCCAAGTTTCAAAGGCTTCCAATTCAACGGATTAGGTAGTGGCTAATTAGCTCTGGGCGGGTTACGTAATACGGACATACACTTTTAATCTTTTCTATAGCTCAAGACAAGTTGACTTTATACCAAACTGATCACATATACGTAAAATGCGATCCCATTAAGCTTAGAGAGTTTTACATTCCAACTTAAATATAATAACTTGCCATTCTTCCTAAATTTATTTATTAAGTTATTCTATTTTCATTCAATCTAATTAAATATTGTTACGGGAAATAGTTTTTTAATTAAAAAATAAAAACAATAACTCAGTAAAAATTTCACTAACCGCAAGGTCTTGGGAAGTTCAGTGTACTTAGACTTACCTCTAACTAGTAAAATGACTGTTTTTGAGAACAAATTATTTAACCTAACACTAAATTAAAAATGAATGATTGAATAAGATAATTCAATACCATTAAATTATACTCTGTTATCAAATCTAATTTTATAATATGATTCATTTTACATATTAGTCAAACATATAGGTTGATAGATTTAATGATATTAAACTGTTATAAAATTGCTTAACATTAAGCAAAATTAAAGAATTTAAAATATAATTAAAAGAGATTGCGAATAATTTGAAATTTAATTAAAAATATTAATAAAAATTACTTAGAATTTATTTTGATTTATAAAAATAAATTAATTTATGAAAACTAATCGATTAATTAATAAACTAATATATTTTAATAATAAAGATTATTAAAATAAATCGAACTAAAAAGTTGAAAATCAAACTTAAAATTGACAATTAAATAGGCTCAACGAGCTAAACTTTTTAGTCTATTTTAATATTATCTAAACAAGGGAATAATACTAAATTTAATCAAATTTAATGTCATATGTACATATTTTGGGATCAAATCTTCTGTACTGATTAACTAGTTCTTACTCTTTTTCATTAAATCTCATCCACACATTTATATACGGTCTACATAAAAATATAGATAAGATTAAGTGAGACAAGATTGGAATATCACACTGGGAACAAGTGCCCCAACCCACATATTTCTGCATACACTCGAAATATTCAGTGAACACTCGGTTCATTGAAGTTAAATAGAAAAGGAATGAGTTATTGCCTAAACATAAATATGCGACTATATATTTTATAGTTAATAAAAATTACGTTATTAGAATATTCAAACCAAATAATTAAGAACAGTGATCAGTCAAATTTACCTTCAACTCACCCCATTCAAATTTCTTTATTTATGATTTACATTTGACTTAAATTGTTTTGGACTGCTGCCAGAAAGATGTCCTGAGGCACAGCCAAACGAAACTACTCACACTAATCCTACTTTGATTATGGCCTAAAGCATAGCCACTGCTCCACAAATACGCAAAGTCAAAACCCAAGAATAGGCTGCTCATCAGCACGTTGTTATGCTTTGTTCAGACCGTTCCTCTTTCGAGCCATCTAAATTCAATGTGATCTTCTACTTCTCGTCCTTGCTTTATAAATCTTCAAAGTTTCAATCTTTGCTATTGGAATTGGCCAATTTGTGCTTGAATACTCCTCCCTAACATGAAGTGTACTCTTGGTTGCTTTGGCTTCTTCTCATCTGAATCAGTGGTCACGAGCATCAGTACAGGTTCGTCAGCTGGAACGATGTTTTTGAGATATGCTGCACTTATGATCTCAAAGGTTCCAACCCTGTTTGTTGTTTGTACCACTGTTTATGATAATGCATTTTACATATATCCAACAAAACCAGGTGAACAAGAACATGGGTATTTACGAATATTCTCTAGCAACGAACTCAGAGTGGCAACTCAGAATTTTTCATCGTTCAACAAGATTGGAGAAGGTGGCTTTGGTTCTGTGTACAAGGTAATTTACTTTATTTTCTATCTAATATGAGCTACAAACTTCGCTTACATTTCTGTGTTTCTTTCGTTTGCTTAACCATTAGATTTTCTGCTGTTAAGGGCCGCCTTCAAGATGGTTCGTTCGTGGCTGTTAAGGTTCTCTCAGTGGAACTCGAATCTATGCACGGGGAGAGAGAATTCATCTCTGAATTAGCTGCACTATCCAACATCAAACATGAGAATCTGGTCTCCCTTCAAGGTTGTTGTGTAGATGGAGACAACAGATACTTGGTCTATGAGTACTTGGAAAACAATAGTCTTTATCAAAACTTACTTGGTAATGTTTCTATTTGATCTATCGTTACCTTTAAGTTACGTTCTTTCTTGAACTACAATTTTTATGCTCAGATTCTTAGTATGGCACTAGCTAGATAAAGTGATGAACAAGTCAGGAAAGTTTGCTTGTTCTTGATTAATAGGAAAAGAAGAAAACAGGACGAAATTCAGCTGGGAGGCACGGCGGGCCATTTCTGTGGGAGTAGCTAGTGCGGTTGCCCATCTTCACGACGAGGTTCACCCGCGTATCTTGCACAGAGACATTAAAGCAAGCAACGTACTTCTTGACCAGAACTTCACTCCAAAAGTTTCAGATTTTGGGCTTTCCAGGATGCTCAAAGATGATACTTCTCATGTTAGCACCCTTGTGGCAGGGACAATGTGAGTGATTCATTGTTTTCATCTCACTTTCCGTACTTAAAAGGCTTAAAGCTAACGAGTTTTCTTGACAATCGCTTGTGGGAAAAGAGGATATCTTGCTCCAGAGTATGCATTTAGTGGGCGGTTGTCGAGAAAAGCAGATGTCTACGGTTTTGGAGTCCTATTGCTGGAGATTATTAGTGGCAGATCAGCGGTAGATTTCGACTTAGAACATGGAGAATACTACCTGGTTCAGAAGGTACCATATTGAAACAATGATCCAATGCATAGTGTTCATTGTTTGTTCAAAATGTTACAGTAATGAAACATTTCTTGGTGACAATTTGCAGGCATGGGAATTCTACAATGGCAACAATCTTTTACAGATGGTAGACCCTATTCTTTGTATGAACTTCCCAGAAGAAGAAACACTTCGGTTCTTAAAGGTTGGCCTGCTTTGCGTGCAAGAAAGTGCCAAGCTCCGTCCACAAATGTCACAGGTGGTCAGGATGTTGAACAATGAAATTGACATCAGAGACGTCGCGGTAAAGCAACCTGGATTTCTTTCTGATCCGATGAAGATCATATCGCGACAAAAGAATTCAAAAAAGAGTACATCCTTGGGAATTACCTTCAACGATAATTCCACTTCCACCTTTTTTTGACCGTTAGTGCTTCTGTAACCAAATAGTAATAGTTCATGGAAAGTAAAAATTCTTACAGAACATAAAGTTTGACAGATTGATCAGGACCAAGTACTGAGGTTTAACCGTTTTCCTTTATGTGTAGGGCATAAACTATACGAAGACTTAAAATCACTGTATGATTTCTACTCGAATAGCGAATTTATAATGTCATTTTACATGAAATAACTAATGGAAAGAGCATGTAAAGAGGTTCACATATCTCGCGATAGGTTTTCCTTGGTTAACTGTATAGCCAGCTTTATCTTTTCTTCTTTCCAACGTATGCTCCTGATAGCTCCAATTTTTATTCTCAAACATTAAGTCGCAAGTCCTACCTGAAAAACAAACTGTAAGCTATGAACAAGAGCAAGAACCATGGCGTGTTAGACTGGAAAGAAATTGTGCTGGAAGATGCACAACTCTTAGGATTGAGAGCTGATGAGTGTTCTGAGATCTTTGGTTTTTAAGGATGTCAGACCTGCAAAACCAAATATCAGAGATTTGGCCGTATCGTTTGGTTAATTTCAATGGAGTTGGGAGCTGCATGAGAGTACTAAGGTAAAGCATATCAAAACTTGGCTGTTGATTCCACTCTACCGTGATCATTGGCTGTTCACAGCATCTCTAGCTACAAGTTTCAAGTGTTCCAGAGGTAAAACAGGGTTAAAAACTAACCCGTTCCATGGCTACTTATCAACCACCTTGGGATAATTATAACATTATATGAATTTGTATGACTCACTGAAGAGCTTTTTCTTCCCTGGTAAAAGTCTCTGGAGCATGCATGGCTCCTCGCACGCCATTCACCAAGTCAACAGTTCCCTGATGAAACTCAACGGATGGCATACAGGGAGCCAGGCATACAGGAACTCTCACAAAGTTTATTCTAAATCAACAAACCTGTGAAAGAAAGAACAAATATAAGAACATATGCAGTTGGACACAAAGAGATTGAATAGTTGAAGCTAGGAAAGTTCAGACCTCTGACAATTAAGTTTCTACAAGTTGACTGCAAAGACATGGCTATGCAAAGAGAATAAATAGGTCTCAGCTACAAAATATCATAATCAAGTTGGACTTTGCTTTCGGCCTCAAAAACAACCCAAGTAGCTTTTTGAGTTGGCAATTTGGCATATAGCACGCACTGTTAAACTTTTCTTCAGGTTTCGTGTCTAAAATTAGTGACAGTCACAGGGTCATGCGTGTGACTTGACAGAGTAAAGAAGAAGCTTTGAAGCGATGGTTGTCGAAGACGTTCTCTATACCTTGAGCCAACCTATTTGGTTGTTGGGATTTTGCTTTCTTGTTTTCAGGATTGTAAAGCAAAAGGCTCTTTTCCAAATTCTGAAACTGAAATGTCTGCAAGCGCTTATGTGACTTTCAATTCTCCACAAGTTTACACCTGGATTTTGTAGGCAACCACGTCCAAGTCAAGTCTCGTCTTTTCCATATCCGGTTTCTCTTCCTCCTTTCTACACCATTCTGAGCATTCCTCTTCTACATGTGCGTATGTAGAGTCTGGTGAAAGCAGCAGGCTCTAACCAGGTGTTTTCATTTCTAGATAGGCATTCATCCCAAATCTCGCGTTTGGACTCTTACTAGGTGGTATTATTGTAATAGCAAAAAAAAAACAGGTTCCTAAACAGTGTACTTACATTCAAGGTCGATTATGTTGCATCGACGAGCTATTACGACAATTACGAGTGATATGGGTACAATTACAATAAATTATAATTACAATTACAATATTACGGTCACAATTGTGCTTATAGTCCGCTGTTTAAAACTTAGGTTTGGTTTGAGGGAGTATTAGTAGTTGATAACCTGCTAAAATCAATCTGTTGAAACAATAAATACTTATTCTCAATAAGTATTTATATATTTGAGATTGTTATTTTGGTAACTGTTGAAACGTGAAAATAGGTGTTTGACAATTGTGGTTGCAGTGACTGAAAAGAAATAAAATAACTAAAAAATCAATTGATTTAATAAATTATTAATTATTGTACAAATAATTAAAAATATATTATTAGTCATTTAAATTTAAAATTATAAATTATAAAATATTGAATTAAAATAAGAAAATATAAATTTAATAAATAAAATATTTCATCAAAATATATTATTAGTCATATAAATTTAAAATTATAAATAATAAAATATTAAATTAAAATAAGAAAATATAAATAAAATAAATTTAGTGAATAAAATATTCATAAAAATATATATTATTAATCATATAAATTTAAAATAATAAATAATAAATAATAATAAACGATACTTTAAACTTGCTTTCTAATCGTTGAGGGTATAATAGAAAATAATAATTATCAGAAGGTTATTAATGAAAAATAGAATTTCTATCATAGAAGTATTTTTCTACCGCAACTTCCTTTTTACTTATCGATTTTTGTAATAGTACTGCCCTTTTTTCTAACTTTTGGTTGTTCGCCCACAAGTTCAAACATGTGACTACGTTTAAAATTGCAGTGGATAAATACTTATTCGCACCACACTACATATTCAAACGCAGCCTTAAATGTTATCTTATTTTAAAGAATAGTCAAACAAACTTCGATATTGTAGAAGACATTGCACAACTTGATTCTCCGTATACATCAAAAACAAGTAACTAATGAGTAGGGTGATATTATAAACGCTCACATATTTTCATTTGCTCACAAGAGACTGTCAAAGTTCCTGTCCAATTGTAAATCTAGTTAAGGTTAGGACAAAGAAATCAATGAGGGTATCTGATTAGGGTCAACGTGGAATTACAATATCTATGATGAATATAGTTGCAGATTGTTCAAACATTTGCAATAGTTTAAAAAAAACGAATATTCAACTTGGGATTGATTGGATATCTAGCAACCTTCTTCTCACCTCTTGGTTGGCTTGCTCAGTTAGGGGCATTTGTGCCAAATGCAGCAACCCCGAAACGAGAAGGCAATTACGAAATAGCCTACAAAAATTGGATCTTGCTTCCATCAACTGCCTTTTGTCGTCCTCAGCATGCCTCTTGCTGAACAAGTATAATGAGAAAGAACTAACTTCATAACATCTTCTTTTAAAAGAAGTCTCATTTTTCTATTTCCAAGATTTCTGAAATCATACGGATCAAATTTGGCAGATGGAACTTAATATTGACAACATTACAAGACTATCTATGTCAGTATATTTCAGGGAAATCCGCATAAGAGCCCTTCCCATGCGTACTTATGTATCAAAATTGCCATGTTGTATTATCACCAGTAGCCTCTGCAGGAGCACGTTCCTTTCTTGAAATGATGGAAGCGGCTCGAATCCCTCAGTATGATTTCATGGTCAATTATCATTGATATGTAAGTTATAGCACTATGGCAATCACCACAAACACGCAAGTTCTTAGTGATTCTGATGGGAACCCCTGGAGCTGATATTAGGATGCCATAAGCAAGAGCCAACTTCTCACTATGTTCGAAGAGAAGGTCGCCTTTCTCTTCATCATCTACATCATGAAGGGCAAAACTGGTCTCTGGAACATATCCAAGGACTTTAATCCGTTGAATCAAGTCTGTCAGGATATCATATATTTGTTCCCACTGTGGATGGGTCCTGTCCCCCACAAAGAAGCTTGCGGTGCCTTCCTTTCCTTGGACCCAACTGCAGCCAGGCCTCTTCCTAACTCCTGTAACTTTCATCAGAGATCTGATCCTGGCTACATCTTTCCAACGCCTGGCACTGGCATATATATTTGACATAAGTGTAAAAGATCCATCATTTTCAGAATTCAATTCAGACAATCGAGTTGCAGCATATTCCCCAAGTTCCACATTTGCATGTATCCTGCAACCACCAAGCAGGGCCACCCACACTATTGGCGTTGGATCCACTGGCATGCTTTCAATAAGCTTCATGGCTTCACTGAAGCGGCCAGAACGACTCAATAGGTCAACCATGCAAGCATAGTGTTCTTCCCCAGGTATAACCCCAAAGTCCTTGTTCATTCCATTGAAGTACTTTATCCCTTGATCAACCATTCCACAATGGTTGCAAGCATAAAGCACAACAAGGAAAGTCACACCGTCAGGCACAAAACCAACAGCTCTCATCTGATCAAAAACCTTAAGAGTCTCTTCCCCATAGCCGTGCATACCATAACCAGTCATTAATGATGTCCAAGAAATTTCATTTCTCTGCTTCATGTTACGAAACACCAGTGTAGCAGCTCCAATGTCTCCAGATTTTGAATACATATCTATAAGGCAGTTAGCAACAAAAACCGTATCACACCAATTGCGAAACACATAAGCATGAATTTGTTTACCAAATCTTAATGCAGACAAGCGAGCACAAGCCACCAATGCACAAGATAAGGTATATGCATTAGGCTTCACTGGCTTATCCTGTTTAAGCATCCAAGAAAAGAGCTTCAATGCATCATTAGCTTCGCCATGTTGGGCATAGCCACCAATGATGGCAGTCCAAGTGACCACGTCTCTATCTTTAGGTAAAATAGAATCAAACATGGCATGAGCCACATCAATACATTTACACTTTGCATACAAGTCAATCAGAGCATTGATGAGCGTTAGATCATCCCTCCAATCATTCCCGTCAAAGTTCAAAATATGCTTTATGATGTGACAATGAGTCTCCTTCCCCTGTTGCAACGCTCCAATCGAAGCACAAGCAGAAAGAAGAGAAAGGAGGGTTATCTCATTTGGCATTGATCCACCAAGCTGCATTTGCCTAAACACATCTAATGCTTCATAGCCTAGACCCTTGTGCGCATAACCTGCAATTACAGCACTCCACGAGACTACGTCCAACTGAATATTCTCCCCCCTCATCTTTTCAAACAAATGAAGGGCGTCCTCAAACCTACCACTCTGGGAATACCCACTAACCATTGAATTCCAAGAAACCACATCCCTCTCGTCCATTCGCTCAAAAACTTTGTTAGCTTCATTCATCATTTTACACTTTGCATACATATCCACCAATGAATTAGCTACGAAAACATCCTCAAACAACCCATTTCTTATCGCAAAACCATGTGCTTGCTTACCAAACAACAATCCTCCCACAGAAGCACAAGCACAGAGAACATTCACAAGACTAACAGCGTCTGGCCAAGCACCAGCAACATGCATCTTACACATTCTTTGAAACAACCTTAATGCACTTCCAGAATCCCCACTTTGCACATAAGAAGCGACAATCGAATTCCAAGATACCAAATCACATACGCCACTCTCAGTCATTCCATCAAACATGTGGCGAGCATGACCCAACATGCTGCATCGTCCATACATGGCCACCAACGCATTGCAAATGAAGACATTGGACTCAAACCCAGTTTTACATACAACAGCGTGAAGCGCACCACCACAACGAAGCAACGGAATCTCCCCACAAGCTTTAATAACAAAAGGGTAAGTATACTCATCCGGAGACCACCCAAACCTCATCATCATGCGAAAGAGAGAAACAGAGTGGTCCAGACGCCGGAGAGCAACTGCTCGGCGGATGAGAGCGTTCCACCAGAATACGGCCTGAGGAGAGGGAGGGAGACGCTGTAGAAGAGACAATGCGTTGGAAGTTGAGTTGAGACCTACGTAAGTGGATACGATAGAGATTGAAACGTGGGTAAAGAGGCCTTGGACCAGAGCTTGTTGGTGGGCGAGGTTTGCTTGGAGTAAGGACTTGCATTGTTTAAGAAGCGACGGAGAGAGCGGGAGAGCTGTGTAGGAGGTGGTCGGAGAGGAAAAAGTGCGACGGAAGAGTTGTGCAGGGCCAAGTTGGAGTAGGGAGCTAAGGCGCATGAAAGTAACAAAGTCGAGCGTGAAACGAAATTAGCGCTGGCTCATTACGTATATTATACTGAGCGCCAACGAGGATGGTCTTCGTCCGCTGATGTGTTCTACATCCAACGGCCCACGGCCCAATTTATCGAACAGTCTCACTTTTTATTAACCGTCACTTGAAACCCCCGACTCTCGAAGTTTTTGCCATATTTACAAAGCCTTCTTTTTTTTTTTTTTTTGCCTAGGAAGTATTTTAGGCGGGTTTCAACTATAGGAAGATACTTTTAAGTCCGCTCGAACGGAATAGGTTCCTTGTGGGAGGCAAAGCTCTGGTCCCAAATTTTAAACGACTGCATACATGAGGAAAGTTTGAACCCGTGATCTCACTTAAGCTAGAAGAACCCCTTACTAACTCACCTGCGCCTTAAGGTTTTTACAAAGCTCTCTTTCTTTCTCCCTGTGTCAAACCTAGCACCTGCTGCAGCACTACCTTTACAATCATCGTTTCCTCTACCATCATGTGTGATGGTTCTGGCGAAAACCTGTGTCGTTTCTTTATAGAGATGATCACTTATACCACATTGAATAACTTCTATCTCCTCGTACAGCCTGTATGTAAATTGCCTTTCTTTCTTCTGAATATGTTATTCACAATGGTGTTTGTTATATCATAACTAGTTTTTTTTCTTTACAGTTGAATTTTATTTGTAGGAGAGAGCAACCCTCGCTTGGTTTTCATTCCGCACAGAATCAAATACCTCGCAACTAATGCCTCCATTATCATTCATTTAAGGGATTTAATGAAATGAAATGACCGCCACCTTCCTAACATTGCATTTTATTGTTACTTTAGACCAATAATGAACCCACTTACTAAGTCAATAAATGCATTACAAAAGAACCAACAAGTAAAACTTTACTGATAGGTATTTATTAAGCGTAGGACATTTTATCGTGTGCTAAAGAAAACAGTAAAAAGAAAACAAATTAATGGTAAGTCTTTGGTAGTGATACAACAAAAATTTGAGTCATATGCCGTCCATTAAAACTGTTGTATATAAATGATTTACTAGGTATTGGGATTAGATTAGTTTGATTTAAAATGATAGAACATGATCAGCTTTTTGTAATTTAAATGCACTCTTTCTATTATTTGGACGACTTCACCAAATAACTTGCAACTGATGCCTTCGTTATCATTCATGTAAGCATACAGGCAACTCTCAGACACATCCAACAAACATGTGTATATCATATCAAGTCCCCTTCTCTCGTTCCAAGCAGTTGAATGATATTCTCGAACAATAAGTTGGGAAGCCAAAAGAATATCTCAAGAAAATGGCAGCAGATGTGAGCTCAATGGTTAACAATGGCAATTCAAAGATAATATTAAGTAAGGACCTACTTGGAGAGATCAAAAGTTGTTGTTCATAAGGATTTATAGGCTATCCTGCTTTCTCACTTGAAGTTAAAGGTGAATGAACCCATTTAATAAGTCAACAAATGCTTTAAAAAATGAACCAATAAGTAAAGTTTTATTGATAGGTATTTATTAAACGTGGGACCTTGATGGACATAAAGAAAGATACCCGACATTGGGAAAAAAACCAGATATCTGTTACAGTAGTATTCTAATGACAATCATCTTTAATACTTTTATACAAACTTTATTTTGATTAATAAAGTAAAAGGCAATTTTCATTAATTTGATATTCATTTATATATGAATTGATGTCGATCTTAAATCAAATTAATGAAGCCCATGATATAAAAAATAGCATGAAGGAAATCATGATGAGATCATGATAAAGAGATTCGTATCATGTGTAATTATGTTAGGATCTAAATAATCTCTAGTCATATGATTAATAAGACAGGACATTATTAATCTAAATAGACTAGTACATGTTATACTCCTTGATTTAATCAAGCAGTGGATCTCACAAACTGTAAGCATGAGATGTTTAAAGTTAACATGTAGATGCTTACTAAGAGTAGGAAGTACATCAGAAGACCCGCTATGAGATTATCTTATGGATGATCTATCAAATGTCAATTATCAATCTCATCGTAGCAATGGTGTAAATATCCTTAGACTTGAGGTATTAAAGGATGTCTTGGATACTAATCCTGTGCTTTGACATCATTTCTTATTACCTCAAAATAAGGTCGCTCTTAGGGTGCTAATTAGGTACAGCTATTGGTATTTGAAAGTAATTGGGTAACCAATAAATTATTCACTACTCCTAATAAAAGGGGACGATATCCACGGCCTCTTATTAGGGTCATTACTCAGGAGTCTCTAGCTAAAGCAGTTATATGTCTAAAGAGAGTCTTCAATAACACATAGAGTAATGAGATCCTAGGACAAGAACTAACATCACTTAGACTAGATGTGACGTAGTCAGTTTAGTGGGAGTTGACATATAACCTATACTTCAAGCCAAGTAGGGTATAGTATGGTGAAAAGATGAATTGCATGTTAATTGTCTATGGAAAGGTTCGTAAGTCAGATAATTAACTATCGAAGAGTTTGTGTTAATCCATTTATATTCTGGTAAATTGGAATCATGAATCCCTTGAATTAATAGTTAATTCAAGTGGCATGAAATAATTAAGAGTTAATTCAAGTGCCTAAAATAATTGGGAACGTAAGGGTCACATGCATAAAGTTTCGGATGGAAAATAAAGTGTGTATGACTAGTTTTAAGTTGGCCACGATTGTGACCGAAAGCGAGGCCATTTTTTAGATAGACCGTAATCGTGGCTGAGCCACAATCGTGATCGAAGGCACAACTTAGGTATATAAGTGAGTTCGTCACTTATGTGCAAGAAGGTCCTACTATTTCTTACACACTTAAGTGAGAGGATAAGGGCTCTATAACAACTCTAGAGTGAGAGAGAGGTGTCTTAAGTCTTGAGTCTTGAGTTTTGTTTGTGCAATTTATGCAATTATTGCATGAATCAAAGTTCATGTAATAAGAGTTTTGATCTTTCTTTTCATTTTGAGCATCTATTTGAACTCATCTAATTTGGTGCTCAAATTACCTTTACACATTGTTTCTTCTTCATCTTTATGTGGTCTTGGGTAATCAAGGAAGGATTTGGTGTTTGTAATAACCCAAACAAGGAGAAGAAACAAGAAAGGAGGAGAAATAAAAAGATAAAAAGTTTTATATTGCATGTTCTTTTGTATGTCTATACATGCATGTGTGATTTTGGCTTTTTTGGGTTGTCATGGTGTTGGAATATAGATTCCAAAACTTCCACTACATTCTCATGCATGTATTCATGGCAAACCTGACAATATCGTGTGTTAAAGAAAATAGTTAAAAGAAAATGATTATTGGTAGGTCTTTGATAATGATATAACAAAAATTTATGGGTACACCATCGCTTTAAAACCATTATATATAAATGACTTAGTGGGTGTTAGGATAAGATTGCTTTGATTTTAAATGATATGACAATATCATTTTTTTATTATTTATCAATCAATCAAGAAGTGGGTTTTTTGTTGTCTACATATACAAATGTTCACTAATGAATATATTTAAAGATTTTGGTCAAGCCCAAACTATAATGAACCATAATTGAATTCATCAAATCCTCCGTGTTTCTGTAAACAAGAGTTTTAAGCTCCATTTATCTAGTATTCATAAGTTCCTAGCTTTTGCTTCGTAATATATTTGCAAAGTAATTCCATTTTTTATCAATTTAGTAATTATATGTGTTTAATGAAGTTCAAAAAAGGAATAATGTGTGTGACATGCACCAAAATACCAGCTCTTTTATGACCATTTTAGTGTCTATTTACAATCCACTTTCCACAAATTATGATACATAGTATACTTTCTCCATGAATAAGTTATATCAAAATCACTTTCCTTGAATCTCTTTATCTCTCCATCTTACACACTTATGCATACATATATAAACTCACAAGTGCACAATGAATAATGGAGAAAATGCAGATATATTTTTCCTATGTTAATTGTTTCTTACTTTGACTTGGTTTATGTCTTTTTTCAAATTGTTTTTATTGTAAGTGTTGTTGTCTGGCCTTGCATTTGCTTTGTGCTACTGGGGTATGTTTTACTTTTCTCTAATAAAATATTATATTGAGTTTTACTTTATTTGTTTGGTGCTTCGATATTTTGGGATGAAGTTTTGGTATGTTAATTTTTTCTACCATTCTTTCAAATGTCTTTAAGCACTTTCAGCTCATGCATATGAATCTTTTTATTGTTTCACTAGATCAACTATTTTCTTCTCATATATTTGGGTGGTATCTCTAACTACTTTCTAATATATCACATTTTCTAGCTAATGTTACTGCTATTATTATTTTGTCAATTCACGCTAGAAAATATGATAGAGGAAACTTTTCAATATTAAATTTATTAAGCAGAAGATAAGAATAGAAAAGAAGGGATAACTTAAATATGACTTTATAATTGCTATATTTATATATTTATAATTTATATTATATATAAACAAATGAGAAGTTCTCAAGGAAATGATTCTTAATTTTTTAATTAATAAGTCCTAGATAATGTTAATACTGTAATAGTTTATTAGATTTTAAAATTTTCAATTATTGTGGAACTTGCCTTCTAGTTATGCAGCATCAATTTCAAGTTATTAAAATTTGACAAAACCCAAACTTTTGCATTAGTTCTTCGTCGTCATAGAGCACTGGTCATTAGAGATCCGTATTTTAGCCCCAAGCATACAACTTGAATCTCACTATCACAATATCTAGTAGACAAAATCTTTAAAATTATTCTAATAGCATTTTTGAATTAATCAAAACTTTTAATATGGTTACATATACAATATACAAGTCTTTATTAATTTTATTGCAATGACTAAATACTAAATATATAAAATTATTTTAAAATACTAATCTATATTCAATTTAAAATAAATATATTTGTTTTTATTCATTTAATATGATCATAATACATTTTTTCAAGCCTAAAATATATAGACAATATTATATACGCATATTTTTTTTTAAGAATCTTAAAAAGTTATCATGTAAATTTTTTTTAAACCTTTAACTTCCCTTCAAATGAATATTAGAAGAATCCTATCCTTAACAAATCCTAAAATTGAAAAATTATGGAATAAAATCCCTTGGAATGTGGGATATAAGTAAATGAATAATGGAAAACGCAGATATATTTTTCCCATGTTAATAGTTTCTGACTTTGACTTAGTTTATGTCTTTTTCCAAATGGCTTTTGTTTTGTAGGTGTCGTTGTCCGGCCCTGCATTTGCTTTGTATTATTAGGGTATGTTTTACTTTTCTCTAATAAGATATTATATCAAGTTTTACTTTATTTGTTTGGTGCTTCGATATTTTAGGATGAAGTTTTGATATGTTAGTTTTTTTTAATAGTTTTTCCACATGTTTTTAAGCACGAACAATCCATGCATATGAATTTTTTTATTGTTTCACAAGATAAGCTATTTTCTTCTCATATATTTGGGTGGTATCTACAATTACTTTTTAATATGTCAAATTTTCTAGCTGATGTTACTACGCACTATTATTATTTTGTCAATTCATACTAGAAAATATAATAGAGTAAACTTATCAATACTAAAGTTATTAAGTAGAAGCTAAGAATAGAAAAGAGGAGCTAACTTAAATATGACTTTATAACTGCTATATCTATCTATCTATCTATCTATATATATATATAACAAGTGAGAAGTTCTCAAGGAAATGATTCTTAATTTTAATTGATAATTTCTTGATAATGTTAATACTGCAATAGTTTAATAGATTTTAAAACGTTGGAACCTGCCCTTTAGTCATGTAACTCCAATTTCAAGTTAGTAGAATTTGAAAAACCCAACTTTTGCATTAGTTTCTTCATCTTTATAGAGCACTTGTCATCAAAGATCCATATTTTAGCTTGAAACATATGACTTCAATTACACTATCACATTATCCACTAGACAAAATCTTTAAAATTATTCCAATAACATTTTTGAATTAATTGTGAACTTTGAATATGGTTACATATACAATATACAAGTATTTATTAATTTTACTGCAATGAGTAAATACCAAATATATATAATTATTTTTAAATACTAATCTATATTCAATTTAAAATCAATATATTTGTTTTTATTCATTCAATATGATCATAATACATTTTTTCGAGCCTAAAATATATATAGACAATATTATATATGGATATATTTATTTTTAAGAATCTTAAAAAATTATCATGTAAATTTTTTTTAAATTTAGACTGATGTGTGATACATTATGAAACCAGCTATTATTTTATTAAAAATTAAAATATTTTAAAAATTAAATTAACATATAATCTCTTTTAAATATACGAGAAATTAACCATTTTTAGTAAATATATGATTTTATAATAAAGTTATTACAATCAATTCTCAAAATGATTTTCAATTTAAATGTCAAATAAAGCTTTTCTATAACAATTAAAAGGTCATATAAAAGTTAAGAAATTAATATCCATTTATAAAAAGTGAAAAGTTTGATTTTTATTTAAAAGAGTTAAAGTTTTAAATTATTGTTATGATTTTATCATATTTATAATTTGATAATTTAATTATATTTTTGTCAAAAATGTATATATACACACATATATATACAAGTATTTAAAAATCAGACCGGACTGAACAATTCAACCACAAAAAGATGAAACGAGTAGCTTTTTTGTTTGGTTCATACTAATAATTGTTATAATAAAAAATCGGTCGATTTATTACTTAACCGGCCGATTGTTCCTAGCCCGTAAGTAGAAAAGAAACCGTAACCTAATCATCATCTTCACTCTTCTACAAGTTTTAATTTTTTAGCTCCATATATGACCAAACTTCAATCTCTTTTAAAGTTTTGTTCTATTTTGAAAGCATTTTCAGTCTCTTTTGTTGAAGCACCACACCAGCACATTTGCATGTTTTGTTTGTTGCTAATGTTTAAGAAGTTAACGAGGTGTTTGGATTTTACTTAATTGTTTGTTCCTATTTTCCAACTCTAGTTGGTTCTAGTTTATTGGGTTAGTGGAAATGTGGAGATGGTTAATAGCAAGTTTGTTATTTTGTGAGTCTATTTAAGTCTTCCCAAGAACAAGCACTATAAGAAAATCATAAATTAGCATCAGAAATTTACCTACGGAATGAAAATCGTAGCTAGTTATCGACGGAATACAAAAGCGCATAGGTAAATATGTCGTCAAAGTTTAGATTTAGCGACGAATACAATTGTCATTGGTAAAAGTGGAGGGAAGGAATTTTGCACAAAATTTTCGACGACATATAGCGATGAAGTAAAATTGCGGGAATGCTTCCCACAATTAAATAGCATCATACATTTTTTGACGAAAATTATTCCGTTGGTAAATTTTGCTTTATTTAATAATCAACATTGGTTATTTACCGAAGGAATAATATCCTTCATTAAGATGCAGTCTAGTTTACCGACGAACATCGTGATCCGTCGCAAAATGAAATGGCAAGACGTGGCGGGTAATTAATTGATGAATTTAAATACTGACAGAAAATATATTCCGTCAGTAAATGACAACTTGTTAATAAATAAAACGACAAACCAAACGATGTCGTTTGATTTATCTTCTTATCCCGACATCGTCCCAATGCTATTTTCTTCTTCTCTCCTCTGTTGTCGGTTTTGGGCGATTCTCCTTGCTTCCGCCATTGGTTTCTATGCATCTTCTAGCTCATTGTGCGTCGTTTTCCGGTAAGCTCTCTATTGGGTGTATTTTCTCTCCAAAAAATGCACTTTTTATATATCAACCGTGGGTGCTTTGGGTGGTCAGTTTTTATGTGATTATTGTTGGTGTATGCGTTTTTTTGTGTCATTGTTGGTTGATTTATTGTTTTCATGTATCGTTGTTGGTAAATAATGGAAAAATGCATTTGTTTTGTGATTAGTTAGAGATTATATATATTGCCTATGAGATGTTCGATAAAATATCCGTTATGATTGTTGTAATATTTTGTTGTAATTGTTGTAATAAAAACTTTTTGTAATGTTTTGAAGAGAAGGGATTTGAGATTGAAATTTGTATTTGAAGTGTGTATTTGAGATTGAAGATAAGGATTTAAGATTGAAGTATGTATTTGAGATTGAAGAAAAGGGATTGTGTAATTGAAGTGTGTATATGAATTGCGTATTTGAAATTGAATTGAGTATTTGAAGTATATTTGAATTGTGTATTTAAAGTGTATATTTAAGATTGTGTATTTGAAGTGTGTATTAAATTTATTATTATTATTATTATTATTATTATTATTATTATTATTATTATTATTATTATTGTTATTTTTACTTATTAATCTTCTTACTTATTATTAATATTAAATTTATTATTTTTATTTATTTATTATTATTATTATTAGTAATATTAAATTTATTATTTTTATTAAATTTATTGTTATTATAATTTTTCTACTTATTATTATTCATATTATAATTAATTTTATGATTATTATTATTGTCATTAATTATTAATAATAGTTATTAATATTATTAGTTTTATTAATCTTATTAAATTTATTATTTGTATTATTAGTTATAATGATTGTTGTTAATTTTCTACTTATTATTATTATTATTGTTGTTGTTGTTGTTGTTGTTGTTGTTGTTGTTGTTGTTATTATTATTATTCTACTTATTAGTAATTTTATTATTATTACATTTATTATTTGTATCAATTATATGTATTATAATAATTATTACATATTTATAATAATAATAATAATAATAATAATAATAATAATAATAATAATAATAATAATAATAATAATAATAATAAT
>JAOSBN010000004.1:36355898-36374768 GCA_027563595.1 Erythroxylum suave | reverse complement strand
AGCTTCCTTTTGATTCAACTCATCTTCTCATTCAGCTTTACATTTTCTGTATACATTCTGCTGTAAAACTTTACATAATGCTTCAAAATGTTTACCGTTTCCCATATATGAAGAAAAACCTACTTTCAGTAGTATATGTAACATCTTTAGGTCACTTCGTTCTGTTTAGTCCACATGATGTGAAGTTATATTGTGACCTCAAGATTCTAGAGAAGGCAGTGATGGAGGCGCGAAGGTCAGAGTCAGTTTATATAATGTCTATAGAAACTGCATACATAGACAAGGCTCGGAGAAATGAGATAGCAGACTTATTGCACATGCGATTGAGTCACGTAAGCTATTCCAAGCTGAATGTAATGATATAGAAGTCGATGTTAAAAGGGCTTCCTTAACTTGAAGTGAGGATTGATATGGTTTCTGTAGGTTGTCAATATGGGAAAGCTCACCAGCTGACTTATAAAGAATCAAAATTACAAGCAAAGGAACCATTGTAGCTGATACACTCTGACATGTTTGGTTCGGTCAATCAGCCTTCAGTCAATGGGATGAAGTATATGATGACCTTCATCAATGACTTCTCTAAGTATGCGTGGGTTGATTTCATGAAGGAAAATTTTGAAACTTTTTCAAAGTTCAAAGAGTTCAAAGAGACAATTGAAGCTGAGTTCAATATGAGAATTCACTACCTATGCACCGACAATAGGGGAGAATACAAATATGATGAGTTTACTCAATATTTTCAAGGTTGTTGGATTTACCACCAATTCACTTGTCTAAACACACTGTAACAAAAGGGTGTAGCAGAGAGAAAGAATAGACATCTTGTCGAAATTTGTCAGTGCATGCTTCTTGCAAAAAATGTGTCGAATAGATTTTGGGAAAAAGCAATAAGGACTACAACCTTTGTAATAAATTGGCTTCCTAAAAAAAGATTATGTTTTCTTTCACCATTTGAAAATTTAGGGAACATCAATCCTACTATTAGCTAGTTTTGAGTTTTTAGATGTCTCTGCATGTATTTGTGCCTAATCATTTACGTAGCAAGATGGAAAAAAAGGTTGTTAGATGCATTTTTGCAGGTTAGATAACCAAAGAAAAGGGTGGAGGTGTTGTGGTCCTACGTTAGGAAAGTGCTACTCATCCCGGAATGTGGTGTTTGATGAAACTTGCCCATAGTGGTCCTCTAAAAAGCAAGTGTTACCTGATTCAGATGGTTTCAAAGACATGTTGCAATCCTCGTAAGTTCAATTAAGTTTAGGTGATGGTAGTGACCTTGATGATGACGCATGAAATCCTTAGTAAGCTTGCATGTATCAATGTTCTAATGAGGTAGATGGCCCTAGAGATGCACAAATGTTGATTGCACTTAGAAGGTTCACAAGGTTTAAAAAGCTAAATCCGAAATATACCAATGCTTCCATAATGGAGGAAGAAAAAGAGTCAGAGTCATTTGAGGAGGCATCTCAAAATCCAAAGTGGATCAAAGCTATGAAAGAAGAAGTTCTTGCATTGAAACAAAATCAAACTTAGGAGATTGTACCAAAGCCCAAAGATGTTAAGTTTATTTCTTACAAATAGTTCTATAAAATAAAGCAGCATACAAATGGATCAATCAATAGATACAAAGCTTGACTGGTGGTTCGAGGATTTTCTCAAGAATATGGGTTAGATTATGATGAAACGTTTAGTCTAGTAGCAAACCTACAAGTATACAATTCTTATTAGCACTTGCAGCTAGCAAAAAATTGGAAATTGTGTTAAATGGATGTGAAGAATGCATTTTTGCATGGAGAGTTGGATTGAGAAATTTATGACTCAACCAGTGGGATTTCAAAATCAAGATCATCAAAGTATGTATATAAGCTTCGAAAGGTGTTGTACGGATTGAAACAGGCACCGCGAGCTTGTTATGGTAAGATTGCTGAATTTTTAATTCATAATGGTTATGTAGTGACATCCGTTGATTCAAGCTTGTTTGTCAAGAATAATGGTGGGAAACTAGCAGTTGTGCTACTGTATGTGGATGATTTACTTTTAACAGGAGACCATAAAGAAGAAGTTCAACAAATAAAGAAGAACCTGTCAATCCATTTTCATGTGAAAGAACTTCGGTAACTCAAGTGTTTTCTTGGTCTAAAGGTTGATTGAACTCAACAAGGAATATTTCTTTATCAACAAAATATTCCAAAAATTTATTAAAGAAGTTTGAAATGCTTGAGTCTAAGCCACTTTTAACTCCAATGGAGTCAAATGTCAAGATGTGTACTCATAAAGGAAGAAATTTGGAAGATATAAGATGTACCAACTGTTGGTGGGAAGCTTGATCTATTTAACTTTAACGAGGCCTAATGTTTCTTTTGCAGTTGGTGTAATGAGTATGCAAAGTCCAAAGAAATCCCATCTGGATGCATTGAGGAGACTTCTGAGATATATTAAAAATATAATTGATTTCGGTATTTTGTACAAGAGAAGTGGAGCTTGCAAACTAGTTGGATATTGTGATACTAACTTTGTAGGGGATCATGATACAAGGTGCTCGATTACCGAGTATGTGTTCATGCTAGGGGCAGAAGTAATTTCTTGGTGTAGTAAAAGACAACCAACTATGTCTTTGTTGACAACAGAAGCTGAATACCGAGCAGTAGCAATGGCAACCCACGAAAGCACTTGGCTTGTACAACTCTTGAACGATCCACAATAACCAATAAAGTATGCAATTCCTTTGTTTTGTGATAACCAATTTGCAATTCGTTTGATAGAAAATCCTGTGTTTCATGCAAGGACCGATCATGTGGAAGTGCACTACCATTTTATTAGAGAAAAGGTTTTGGAAGAAAAAATGGAGCTGATTTGGAAGAAAAAATGGAGCTAAGGCACATTGGTACTGAAGATCAAATTACAGACCTGTTTACTGAAGGTGTGACAAGCAACAAAATTCAAAGCTTTTGTCATCAACCTGGCATAATCAGAAGAACCGAAGTTGGTGTTAAGGGGGAGTGTTGAAGCACAACACCAGCTCGTTTGCACATTTAGTTTGTTGCTAATGTTTAGGGAGTTAACTAGGTGTTTGGATTTTACTTGATTATTTGTTCCTATTTTCTAGCTCTAGTTGGTTTAGTTTATTAGGTTAGTGGAAACATGGAGTTAGTGAGTCTATTTAAGTCTTTCCAATTACAATTAATGTATTAGTTCAGTTTAGTAGACATTGCAATTTTTTATGCCTTTGTCTTCTTCTTTAACATCTTTCTCCGCTCTAACTTAACCTCTTTCTATTACTCTTTAATTTTGTATCTTTTGTTCAACTTGTTCAACAACAAATAGAGAAGACGTAAGATTAAGGATTTTTGGCTTTCACTTTTCAGACTTCCATCGACATAACAAATAGCATATTTATATTTTCATACTTTAATCTTCTTTCTTATTGTTTCACCTTTCTTCCTTGAGTCTTTGATTCGTTTTATTGAGTTATGATTCATGATTCATGATTCATGATTCATGATTTATGAATATGTTTTGAAGATATCCATCTACAAGTGTGGTGAGTGGCTATAGTCCAACAAGATGTGGTCTGACTGGCTCCACGTGGCCTTTTGCAAGGATCCTGAGATCTATCTGGAGGATCCCAACACCGATGGTCTCGAGTTGTTCAACAAAGATTTGATTAGTGTCAAGGGTGAAATATTTGATTCTGAATTCTAATATGCTTACTATGGATAGAGCAGCTTCAAGTTTCTTTTTATCTTTTGATGATTTGAAAATGCCAATGATGCAGATAAGGGTTTTTCATTGCATAAAGCATCAAAGTTTGACATTGTCAGAAGTGGTATCTGCCTTTGAACAGAGCTGCCTTGTGGTTTACTAGCCTGGCTTGATGCCACCACCCTATTTTTCTTCTCAAATCCATCAAGTAAGACACTTAGCTCACTAATAGCTCATTTTAGGCCTTCGTTAAGATGGAAAAACCCTATGCTCTTTATTATGCTCTGTCTCTAAATAACTATTGCTTTGTCTATAGTTAACAGGCAAAAAAAAAATCTAAGTTTCTATAAACCTCAATCGGCATTCATCACACCCTTCGTTTTTGTTTCCCTTCTGAATTATTAATCCCTCACGAATTCCATTTCGTTCTTCATTCGTCAATGTTAGTCAACTTCTTCTTTTCTCAAAGTTATTATTAAGGTCCTACATCAACAACTTATTTCGTGTTCTTCATTATCACAAGTAAAGAAGCCGTTGATTTGTTCTTTTATGGGTTTTGCTTAATCAACTTCTCGGTGTTACTTTTAAGGAGAGAATCATCTTAAGGTAAAAAAACAATAGGAGAAGAAACACAAATTTTGTTAAGATTCCTAACAAAGGCCAGTTATGGGGATCTATAGGAAACAAGTTATGTAAACGGTAAGAATATCTATTATTTTACCTTTTTAGGCATATTAGTGAAATTTTATCTAAATTATTATTATTTGTTATTTGTCTGTTTTATTTAATGGTGAAAGGCATAAGTTGTTCCAACCGGATCAACTCGACGAGTTGGGTTGGAATTAAATGGGCCATAAGTTACTGATTCCACTTTGTACTAATAAGTTAAAAGACTAACGAACGAAAATGAGCTAAGAAAGCCTGCCTTGAAGGAGAAAGCCGATTGTTGAATTGTCAAATTGTTAATCCAAGATCCACTTGACCAGTCTTTTTTTAGAACCAACAAACACTATTAAAGAACAAATATGAAGTCCTGTCCCCTACCTTAGGCGACAATAACATAAGTTGTCATTTTTCTCATCTTAATTCTCTCAAATGTTTCTTTTTTTTTTATGTTTGGTCCCCAATTATGCTTACTTATCACTTTGGTATCCTAGCATCTTCTAATTAGACATTAAGACAACAAGTCTTGATATTCCTATACATTTAAGACAACTTCAGATATTTACAAAAAGAGCACCCACCTCTTGGAGGTAAAAGGTTACCATTTTCCATAGACTAGGTTCGTCTACTTCGAAAACTTTTAAATAATTCTGAATTTGATGTGAAATTCAATAAGACCGGAATAAAAATTTTAATATTTAATTGAGTTGAAAACTTTGAATAATGATTAAAAACTTAACTAATTCGACCGATTCAATCTTTAAAATTTTGAATTGTCCAAATTTTTTGTTTGGATTTTAACTTTTCGATTTGATTTACTTTAATAATTCTTATTGTTAAGAATAGATCAATTTATTAATTAGCTGGTTAATTTTAATAAGTTAATAAATTTTATAAACTAAAATAAATCAATTAATTTCTATTTAACAATCTATTTTTTCAATTAAACTTTAAATTCTTCGAAAATCTCTCTCAATTATATTTTATATTATTTAATTTTATTTAATTGTTAGTCAATTTTATAATGGCCGAATACTAGCTAAACCTTTTAAACCCTAGACCTCTTGTGTTATCAGTTTAACTTTCGATTCGATTTTAATGTTTTTAAAATTAAACCAATTTAAGCAAATATTTTGATCTGATTATTTTTCATTAAATTTTTAATTTTTAATTTAATTTAATTTATCATTAAAAATGATCAATTTATTAATTAATCAATCAATTTTTGTAAATTAATCAAATTTATAAATTAAAATAAACTAATTAAATTTTATTTAACCGTCTTTATTTAATTGAAGTTTAAATTTTTAATGAGTAAGGACTCTTTTTATTCATTTTTAAATTCTTCAATTTTATTTAATCTTTAACCTATTTTATGACAATCTAATATTGATTCAACCTTTTAAACTTTAAACTTATTGTTCGGTTTTAAAAACATTATAAATATAATTTCTATTAATTTTTAAAATTTTAATTTAATAAATAACTTTAAATCTTTATTTTTATTTATATAACTAATAAATAAATATTGATATTATTTATTTTTAATAATTAAAATTAGGTATATATATAGTATATGGATTGACCATTTTTATTGAAATTAAATTACTTTATTATTTTCTTTCCGATACAGTTCAATAATAAATTACCTACAAAAATACATTATAGATAATATAAATACAATATCGATAAATTATAATATTATAACCTAAGCAATTGCATAATTAAAGAATTGTTGAAGTAGGTAGCACATCAAATTCAATGGCGGAAAAGCAGATCCTTAGTTGGACAATTCTTTCATTTGCAGAGCTTGATATTCTGATCTTACTTTGTCCTTCTTATTCTTCTTCTGCTTGAGGTTATACACAAGCCTACCCAATCCAACTGCACAAAAACCTATTATTACTCCAAGCACCATCCCTGATGCTCTCCTCAGGTCTTGGCGCTCTTCTATAACCCCATTCACATCATCATAAACAGCGGACTCAGCAGGTGTAGGAGACCCTTTCACAACATCTGCTGGAAATGCCTCAGGAGGCATTGATATTGATGATGCAGGCCCTGTGGCCGTACCTGAAGCATAGCCGTCATCTAGAGCTTGGACAGCGGGTGGAGGAGAAGAAATTTCCGGCGAGAGAAGCTCTTTATATTCATCAGCTCCTGGTGCTGGTGCAGAAGAGTCAGATGTGTTCAGACACTCGGTTTGGCTTATCAAAATTGAGAACGTAATAAGAAGAGAAACTAGTTTCAACATGGTTGAGAAAAAGAGTCGTGCAAGTCTTCATGGAAACTAAGGCTCCATATATACTTGTGATGGCTTTCGATAGGAAGCTGAGAGTTGCATCAGAAAAACGGTGCAGGTATAGGGTCACTATCCTGCATTAAGTTAATGATATGTTCGATAAATTATTTGTGGGTCTGAAAGCAATGCGAAGGTGACATAAGTCACCCTCGGTTTTAAATAAGAAGACATTATCTTACTGTTTTGCGAAGTTGATGAATAATTAATGAAAATTCCTAGTCATTAATTGCTATTATTAGGACATGAGGTGTACTCTTCATAGTATTAATAGTTTGTAAAATTATATATTTTTAATAAATTATTTAAAAATTTTCCAAGAAATTCCTCTCACTTCTTTCCATGAAGAAATCAAGGAGAAGATCTTTCCTTTTCGTGAGGAAATCAAGGAAATGTCATTAACCATACAGTAATGTCCCTCCTCGTAATTGGAACTTTATGTACCGATTAACTGTTCTAATTAGGAATATGCACTGCAAATTTTCAAATTTTAAAGATTTTTATTTTAGTATCTACCTTTTAAAAGTTTTAATTAAATGAATAATTATATTAAATCTTCTATAATTTGAACCTTTTTCACTTTAATCTTTAAGTTTTAAAATTTTTCATTAACCCCTATAGATTTTTTTTTCCACACTGGCATGATTATTTGTTAGAAAACTTAATGGACAATGGGGAAACGATACCATGTAAGAATATTAGGTATTATGTGGTACAACACCTCTCACAGTTATTCCTTGTAACAGGCAGAGTAGAGTGGTATAGCTAAACCACGCTACGTCAAAGGTAGTACAACATCATGTTAATCATATGCACGACATCGTAAGAAGACAAGATAAAAATAATCATCTTCTTACAAATATATGAAGAATCCTTATGCATCACGAAAGAGTAGGAATTTTATATATTTATGTTTTTCCATCTGATTGGTTTGTGAAATTGTGGTTTACATTTTATGGGGTGTTATCAGTGTTTTAAATAGGAATATAAAATTTTTAAGCTTCAATTAGGGTTTTTCTATTAAGTTTTGTAATTTTAGATTTTTTTATTTTCTTTTTTGAAAAATAAAATGGAATATCATGAGGAACGAAATGTGTTACAACCAAATCGTAATGCTTAGGAGGGTAATCTTACTCATGTTACAAAATCTCCTTGCAAATGCTTACTAAGAAACAGGGTGCAAGAGATAAAAAGAGTTAAGTTAAATGTTTAGAGAAGAAAACATATTCAAACAACAACTTTGCCCAATATTCCTTGGCAATACCAAATCCCTAATCCTATTGATGATTTCTATAATGACACATTCTAGTGAGGAGAACTTATTTGCAAATCTTTTGGAGTTCCTTTATTTCCAAATGGTGCATACAAAGTCTTAAAGCTAGTGTAAATATCAGCTTGATAGGTTTTGGAAGAGCAATCTGGGTTGAAAGCCTTTGTATGGCATTTTTTTAGGGTATTCCCCTGAGCAAACCAGAGGCATTTCTTTGTAACAATTTCCCATAATCTGTTGTTAAAAGAGCACTTGAAAAACAAGTGGTCTTTTGATTCCTCATACACTAAACACTAACGATATGTTCTGTCAATTTGCAAGTGTTGAACTGTCAGTAGTGTTGAGCCTGTTTTTGATGATGAGTCACAAAAGGAAAGAAATTTTGGTTGTTAATACCTTACTCCATACAATCTTGTACCAATCAATTGTATGATATCTTCTTCCTAGCAGATCCTTGATGAATTTGTTGGATAATTTATGGATAGGTTGATCTTTTTAGTAGAAAGTATCAGGAATAGTTGGATTAGGGGGTAGATTGGTTACAGGTGTCTCAAGTTGTCAGGAAATTACTAGGAATTGCCATTGATCAGTGAATTGATCTTAGTGTGAACAGGTAGGATTAGTTAATTGATCTTAGTGTGAAGTTCCTTGATGTGTTCTAAGAGTGAAAAGGCTAATCTTGGCTAGACGAATTATCAAACCATAAGGAAATTAGATTCCTATTGCCAATTTTGCATGAAACATCAGCTTAGACCATATCCCTTAACTTTAATAACTAGTTCAGGAAGTAAGAATTTGAGGTGTTTTTATTTGCTTCCCATATACATTTGCCTTTAATGAAGTATGAATATAATCATTTTAGCAATAATGAATTCTCATCCTCTAGTATCTACTGGAATCTTTTAAGGATTAATGCATGCTTGGTAGTTTTAACTAAAGAGATACCAAGTCCTCCTTCTTCTTTGGGAAAACATAAGTTATATCATTTGACTTTACCTACCCCTTTGGCACCATTTGAATGACTCCATAGGAAATCTTTTGAACAACCTTTCAATTATTTTGATGATGTTTTTGGAGGAAAATATGAGAGCTCTAGTATATGTGAAGTGAGTTGAGAACATATTTAATAAGATACAATTTACCTACGTCAGACGGAAACTTATTCATCCAATATTTGATTCTTTTTTTATTTTTTTATGAGAGGTATGCAATCAATAAAGTTGAGTCTTCTCGTAGAAACTGGTAGCCCTAAATATAGTAGTGGACGAGATTTAGTGTGCATTCCATAATTGCAATATGAGACTCCAATGTAGTAGCTCCTTTAGAAATCAAGAAGTGACTTTTGCTTAAATTGATATGCAATTTAGAGAATATTTTAAAAGTTTCTAGGGCCTTCATATATGTTTGAATGGATTCCATTTTGGCCTTGCAAAATAAAAAGAGATCATTTGTAAAGCATAGGTTATTTAAACCAATTTTCTTGCATCTAGAATGGAATTTGATGTTGGAGTTGCGTACCACTTCTTGCTTGATAATTGGGTTTAGAGTCTCCATGCATAGAATAAAGAGATGGGGGGGAGGGGATGCCCCTTGCAGAGGCCTCTTGCAACCTTGAAATAGCCTGTGGGGCTACCATTAACCAACACAGTTAGGATTGTAGAAGAAATGCATTCCTTTAACTATTAAATGAAAACATTAGGAAAACCATAAGCCTTTAGTATCTTCCATAGGAAATCCCAACTTACACTATCAAAGGCTTTGTGAAAATCAAGTTTGATGGTGCAATTATGGGTGGAATTGGATATGGAGTAACCTTTTTAATGTTTTTGCACAATTAGAACACTATTACCAATCTCCCTGTTACACAAGTAAGCACCCTGATTGTCAATAATTAGGGGAGTTATAGCTTTTTTCAATCTAGTTGTAAGGATTTTGGAAATGATTTTGTAGAGAAAGTTGGTGTTGGCAATAAGTCTAAAGTCTCCAAAACAAGAGGGATTAGGACCTTTAAGGATCAAATATAAGAATGTTTTGTTGATTTCTTTGAGGAGTACACCATTAGAGAAGAATTTTGGACTATCTTCTTAACATATTGGCCTATGATATTCCAAGACCTTTGGAAGAAATATCCATTCAAACCATCATGTCCTAGTGCTTTCATACCATCCATACCAGAAACAACATCATCAATCTCTTTACCAACCACAAGTTCAGTTAATAGATCCAAGTCCATACGGTAAACTTTCTTCGAGATGAATTTACAAAGTTTAGAGTAAGTTACAGAAGATGGACTAAGAGTGCCAATTAAGGGTTTTAATTAGGATTTTTCTGTTAAGGTTTTCAATTTTGGGTTTGTAATTAAGGTTTTCTACTAAGGTTTTTAATTAGAGATTTTTAGTTAAAGTCTTCAATTTAGGGTTTGTGATAAAAGGTATTCTATTAGGAGTTTTTTTGTAAGAAGTATTCAATTTAAGGTTTTCTAGTTTAGAGTTTTTAATTTAGTTTTCCAATTAAGCTTTGCAATTTAGGGGTTTCTATTAAGTTTTTAATAAGGTGTTTTCTATTAGGGTCTTTGATCAGGGGCTTTCACTAAGGGGCTTTTAACTAGGGTTTACAATTTATGATTTTTTTGGGTTATGATTTCTAATTAGGGGTTTTATGTTAAGATTTCAATTCATTATTCTCATTCTTTTCATTAGTTTTTTTTTTAATTTCATTCTTTTCATTAGTTGTTTTTACATATTGTATTGTAATACAAAGAAGGAGACTAGCCATATATCCCTTTGTTACTCTACTTTGAAGGTACTAAACTATTAATATATCAAGTTGTTTTTCTATTTGTTTTTTATTAACATGAATTTGATTTATAGTTCGTTTTCAAATATTTCTATATAACTAGCTATTAAAGCTGGTGGTGTTAGGTTAACAGCTACCAGCACTATTTTCTTAAAGTCTAAATGACTTAGTTCAGGTTGGCATTCTAACTTCATGACATTTTAGACTATTCTTTAATATGAATTATTGGTTGAAATTTGAGTTGTTGATTTCTTATAATTTAGGATCAAGTCATTTTTATAAAATGTTGGATAACTTAGGTTCTTTTTTGGGTTATAGAATGTTATAATGTTAAAATGAATAACTTGGGTTGTTCTTAATTTAAGATAAAGTCATATCATTTTAGAATGTTCTTCATTACACTTTGTTTTGTTTCTTAACATAATGTTATAATGTTATTGTAGGTACTAGTTAAAAAATGGGTGCTAAACTTGACCTTAGAATTAGGTTGTAGCATTTTTCTGATGGATGTTTTAATATTGAGCTAGATGAGATAACCTTAATTGATTGCATGCTCAATGCTCAGAAGTTAGCATATAAGAAAGCATGAAAGTTTATGTATAAATTTCACACAAATCATTTGAAGATATTTTGAGGCCACTGTAACATGATAATATGATGTAAAGATATTGATATAAATAATTGGGAAAAGATGAATACAATTAAAGTGTATTTAAATAGGAAAAATATCTCAAAGTTTACACACCTAATGACATATGTTACATATACCAATTCATGTACAATGGTAAACGCTTTACCACTATTGAAGTATCCATTGAAACAACCGATAAAGCATCCACTAAGTCACATGTTAAAGCACCCACTAAAACAACCACTATAGCATGCACTAAAGTATCCAATGACTTAGAAGATCTAACATATAAAGGTAGCAATTTAATATATTTTCAGTGAGTTAGGGCATTCAATTGAAGAAATTACATAAGATATATTAAATGTGATATAAAAGAAGGATTATATAATACGAGTTAGTAGTGAAAGGGGTCCCAAAAATATTTATTTAGGAAAAAAATAAAATTGAAGTTAATGACAAAGGCATTGTTTTTGTATAGAAGTTGTGCCTATTTTTTAATTAAAAATGTTACGTTATAAACCTAGGTTATGACTTATATATGAAAGCATGAGGTTTGCCCTTAGGGTGAGTCCTAGTGGATATGTCATGTATACATTTTATGTATAAGCTTAGATGTGGATGCTCTAAACTTATTTGTATTTTTGGAAATTGTTCTTCACTATATAAATGTTTTCCTTTAATAAAAGTAGTTTTAGTATTAGGAACACTCCTAATTATATCAAATTTAATGCTCATTATATGAACTCTTTTAAGCTCTTAACATATTTTTGAGTTTTTCACTTCTTTTTGTAAACTTGGACAATGAGTCCTTAAGGGTGTCAACCTCCTTTTTCAATACTTTAATCTTATGCTTTAATTCTTCTAAGTCATGACTATCAATAATGGCCAGACTTTTAGATGCCTTGATACTACGTAATTTGCTCTCTATCTTTTCATTCTCAATCATGCACACATCTAGATTCTTTTAAGCCTTTTTGAGTTTAGACAATAGCTTTTTATTTTTCATGCACATAACTTTAAAGCTCTCAACTTGTTCATTATATTTCAAACCAACATCTTTAACTTTATCATAAGATTTAGATTTGGAGAGGACCTCATCATCATTTTTGTCCATGAAGCATATGTGAGCTACATCTCCTTTTGAATGCTCATTTTTAGAATCACTTATGTCATCCCAAGTGGAAGCTTTAAATGCCTTCTTTTCTCCTTTTTTCCCTTTTCTCCTTCTTATCATTTCTCTCATATTTGTCATTTTCTTTGAGGAAAGTGCATCAAGACTTCATGTGTCTAGGTTTCTTACGTTCAAAATAAATAATATTATTTAATTTGCATTTTGAATATATCTCACCACCCTTGAAGTCTTTTCTTTTTAAAGAGTTCTTCTTTATTAAGAATTTCTTGAATTTTATAATGATTAAGGCAATTTCTTCATCATAGCTTTGCTAGTTAATTTGTCTTCCTTTTCTCTTGATTCTTTATTTGAGAATTTAAAAGCTATTTTTTGTTTGAAATCATCATTTCTTCTTGTGTCTCTTGGAGCCTTATATTATATATAAAGAGAGATCCAACAAGATCTTTTAATTGTAACGTTAGATCTTTAGCTTCTTATATGGCTATAATTTTAGCTTCGCATGTTTTCGGAAGTGACCTCAACAACTTTCTTACCATTTCAATGTTAGTGTAGATCTTTTCGATACCTTTGAGAGCATCAATAATAATCAATAAGTCTAGTGTATATCCTAGATATGTTTTCATCATGCTTCCTCTGAAACAATTTATATTAGTGTACTCGCTTGCTAACTTTGCACTCTTTCACTATATTTGTTCCCTCGTGGATAACTTATGAATTATCACAAATTTCATAAGTTATTTTAGACATAGAGACTTTATTAAATTCATTTCTTCCTAATGCATAAAATAAAATATGAATGCTTTGCTATTAAAGGAAATTACTCTCTTTTCTTAAAGATCACATTATTTTTTTAGCTTGGGAACTGTTTTTACCATCTATGATTTTAGAAGGAATGAATGGAACACTTGAGACAATTTTTTGCAAATCAACATTTCAATCATCAAGGAAATTTTCATTATCGTTTCTCAATAAAGATAGTTACTTCCATTAAAGAAGGAAGTTTTACTAATGTTTTATCCCTCTTGGTTAAATGACGATGATAATCCTAAGTATACTATTATAATCTTTACTATAGGATTTTATTTAAAATACTAGCCTAATAGAACTACTCGATGCCACTTGTTAATCTTTAATGACATCTAAGAGAGTGGTGAACTGGATATCTATAAAATTCAATAAAATTTTCTAAGTAAATAAACTTAATTTAACAACTCTCAATATATGTAAGAATGAAGAAATCGCTTAACTTAAATTAATCAAATAATTAAACAATAGTTTAAAGTAGATAGGGAAGAGAAAACACAAATTAATCACATAATGAATAATAAAGAGGATAGGTAAGAGAGAACACAAATTGATTTACTGTGGTTTAATAAATTATCCTTTTCTACCTTCACTTGCAAGACTCTTCTTGGAGTTCCACTCTAATTCTTTATTCAAGGCAAAGAACAACCTTTTATAATCTCTTTTTGACAAGAGGCCTTTTATAATCTTCCTTCATACTGAATAGGAACCTCAATATGACTTAGAACACTCCTAAATACAATATATGACCACCCAAAAAAATTTTACAACTTAAAATATCTCACTTTGTCAACTTAATAATACCAAGAAGGCTCACGTAATCAAAATGAGACAATGCATGCTCAAATGATTATCAAACACTTAAAAATATGTGTAAAAGACACCCAAATACTTTTGATGAGAAAACTAATGAGAAAAATTTTATTTATAGGGATTTGGGATCTCTACTAGCCATAAGATAAAAAAACTGGTTGTTACAATGGCTAGTTACAGAGCATTAGTCGATCAATGTAGTATATTGGTTGATCAATATGCATTAAATTCACAAATTTACTACATGTTAAGACATTGGTCGACCGCTCAAATATATTAGTCAATTAGTGTGTCCCTTAAAAGGGTATTGGTTGACCACACTATTACATTGGTCAACCAATAAGTCAACATACTCACCTTTACATTTTAAACTTACATTGGTCAATCACTAGTCTATATTAGTCAACCAATCTCTCTAAAAACATAATTTTAATAACTTAAAATGCTCAAAATTGACTTTTTCATGTAACTATGATTAAAACAAAATTTAAAATATTCCTTAAAGAGTGTTTGTAAAATCAAGAGGCTTTTCACTTAAGACAAAACTTGAATATCTTTTTATAAATTAAAAGATTCATGTAATAAAATAATATAAAATATTTATACATGATGAGCCTTTAAGATTACCGAAATAATAAAGTAAGATTAATATTATAAACTGGAAAAGGACCTTGATATGCCTTGATCTTCTTTTATTTTTGACCTGATCTACACTTTATATGTTGCAAACATTTTCTTTTCTTTTTTCATCTTCCCGATGTATCTTTTTGAGTTATGTATGGATTTATCTTGTTCTTATAAGAATTCTCATCAAGATAGAAAATTCATTAGTAGAATTCATGTTTGTTTATGATCAAAAAATTGATTGGACCCTTCCTTAGTTCAACACAAAATATGGTGGAATATTGACAATAATCATTGGAAAGTATCCAAATAAAAATGATTTCTAGGCTGTTTACTTGATGAAATTGGCAATAGTCATTCATGGGTGTTCTAAGTAACATACAAAAGGTAAATCAATAAATATTAAAAGCTACCTTTTATATTACATATCAACTGGTTGACTAAACTAGAGAGCATAATCAAGGAGGTACATATCTAGTTACAAAATTCCAAAAAATTAATGGTGTAGATATGCTTTAATGTAAAGTATAAGAGTGATTTACTATCAAATAACACTACACATTGTTTGAATTCATACTTGAGGAATGCAAAGAATAAAACAAGTTTAACATATTTAGATTCCACAAAAAAAGAAACAGGGAATGGTTTTATACAAGGATAATATTTGCCCTGCTGTTATGTAAAAATTAGAGAAAAATAAAAAAGAGGCTTCTAATTATTTGAGTCATTTTATAGGTGATAGAAAAATTGAAGTTGAATAATATGTAAATGACCATCATGTAGGGAACCTCAAAATAAATGATATTACTTATTTGACTCTTTTATAGGTGATGGAAAATCTGAAGTTGAATATTATATGAATGACTATAGTGAGCCCCATAACAAATTATTAAAGTTATAAGAAAGAGGATTTGACTAGGATCTCTTATATCTATACCATTTCAGCAATCATTTTAGAAAGAGGAGATCCAAAGGCAAATATACATAGAGTAATACACTAAAGAGACATATATGAGGTGTTAATAGAAAAGTGTAAACCTAGTATAGGTAAATAGTTTTGGTCAATATTTAGCTAAGGATATGGACACACTTTTAGACCTTTAACCTATACAAAAAATGTAGGAAGACTAAAGGAAAAGAGAAAGAAAGAAGCTGGTGAAGGTAAGAAGTATACTCTATCAACTAAAACTATATGAATTGTCACTTACAAGAAATCAAAAAATGTTGGACATAATTTCAAAACATGTAAGATGTCATTCATTGAGTCATATGACATAGTCCACTGTCAATCTATAATGATGGTAATCTTCCTCATACAATAATATATCATCTTTATTTTTTTCATGCATGGTGAATTACATATGTTTTCTCAAGCAAGTGTAATAGTTAATACATCGCAAAACAAAGTTAAGGATCCAATTCAATAAACTAAAACGAAGAGAAAGGCAACCAATAATCAAGTTAAAAGATATGAGATTTCATGGAGCTAGACTAGCCAAAAATATAAGTAAGATTGAACTCAAAACCTTAGATATACAGGTATACCACTAAGTTGGTTACATTGACGTGTATAACATATGGTCCTATATATTTATGACCTTTGAGACAACTCCATGTGTATTGTCTTTTATATTGATGATCTTTTGCATAGTTCAATATGTATTGTCTTTTATATTAATGGCCTTATTTACAACCTCATTAATATGTTATAATTTTTATTTTCTTAAATCGCAAGTATGCAGTGTAGTTTTAGCTAGGATTAACAAGTAGAGTTGATCTCAAAAGGACTATAAGTACTAGTAATAACCTATTTTCTATTATTTAACTAAAGAATAAGATGATGGTATAATTAAAATTAAACTAAACTAAAATTCAACACAATAATGAATTACAACACAAATATTAATAAGTATCAAATAACTAATACCTAGGTAATGAATCCTCCCAAGATTTCTTCAGTAATAACCCTTATTATGTAATTTAGTTATTGATCATTTGACTGTAGAAATTCCTATCTTGTATTAACATCTATCTAAAGAACATTAACAACTAATTCTCTGTTGATTATCCAAAACCTCTTTCTAGTTAGAAACCTTAGATTGTATTACTCGATTTATGAATTTCACTATTAAGTTTGACGCTAATTTAGACGATTTATGTTAATTTATCTTTATGTTCACATGCAACTTCTTCCAATTATTATATATCTATTCATACAAAAGGATTTATCAATCTCAATCATATTAAATCAAACATTAAACTAATATCCTGATCATATTAATTCAAGAATAAAAATGAATAAAAAATCACAATGAATCATTCAATCAAACAGTATTAAATAAAACATTAAATCATAATATTCGTCCCAACTTTGAGTTGATCATATATAGGCACTAAACCAACTTAGTTTCTAAATATAGAAAACAAAACAAACATCCAAATTTCAGAAGAATAATTAAAAATAGAAGAATCCATATATGTATATCCTTTTTTTTTTACTATAATATAATCCTCTTGAAACTTTTATCAAAGGTTGCTCTCTATCGAATCTATGAAGTAATTTTCTTGTTTTCATTATCCTAGGTTCAAAATTTGAGTCTCCAGCTTTAAATTTCATCTCTAACTCCAACTTTAATTACCTTTTTTTTCCTCTTCATAATTGCCTTTTATGGTGTGACATTAGGATTTTTGGGATATACACGATCAATCATAGGAACGTTTGAGTGATAGTGTATCTAAAGAATAACTCAAAATCACGGATTTACATATTTCCAACAGCTTACATAATCATGGAACACAACTGTATATGTGGCGTGTATCTTCACAAAGGCAAAATCGCCTTCAAAGCTTTACATATTCACAATCACTTATGTGATCCCTTATATGGTCATACATATTTCTTACATGGGCGTGTACATTGTCACGCGAGCGTATACCTCCAAAATAGCTCCAATTCTTCCTTTTTTTCCTCTCAAATTTACCTGAATTCTTCTCCTTTTGATCCATGATGACAATTGTAACTTAAAAACACACTTGAAATAAAATAAATACAAAAAATAAGCACAATACACTAAATATGGACATAAAAACATAATTCATTAAACATTTATTACTCATGTGCAAACGTCTTTTTGTTTTTCTGACCATATTGTAAGACACATATGCATCGTCTTTTGTTTTTGTAGTATGTGGTAAGTTTCATGTACAATGTTACTTTAGTTTGGAACATTTTTTTATGAATCCATTTTTGAAATTTTATAAATGAGCATTGCATTATAACATACAAATCAAATAAAACTTAAATTCATTCTCATTAATTTAGCAAATAAGTTCATACGTTTACTATCCATTATAACTACTTATATATATCCATTACTACTACTTATTTATAAACATTCGCTATCCATTATGGCTCTTTCTTATTACTTGTATATCTACCAGTAACACCAGACATAATCTAAGATAATATCATTAAACCATACACCTAACTAAGTTTACTATTATCTCTCTTATGTTTATTGCACATTATAAAAATGTTCTTTTCTCTTAACTCATTTATAACATCTACATTTCTTAGAGTAAATCTTTTGTCATACTGCTCAAAAAATTTGTAACATTCCTTTCCCTACCATAAACAACAAAAATAATTGTTATTTTCCTAACAATGCTCTTTTCTTAAAATCAATTAAAAATGCATAGAGTTTACCCAATATTTGAAACATCTAAAGAACCTCCACTTAAGGTTCTTTATTGTCCAAAAAGTTTGTAAAGGACCCTCTAGTCCATAATTGCAATAGACATAAAATCTTCCTATAATTGTTATCATGGATGTAGATTTTCATAGAACAATCCCCAACGATCCAATATTTAATATCCATATTATTACACTCAGGGAAAAAAAAGAGTACCAAATCATTCTTTTCATTCTTACAAAATAAAAAGGAGATAAAAAGTGCTATTAGAGATGTTAACATACCCCCTTCTTAACCGAAGGATTTTTCCTCTTCAATTTATCTGTAAATTTAATTCTAAAATCAATATTCCTCTTCAATTTATCTGCAACATTCTCCTTTCCTTCAACCTTTTGAATTTGAACGTCCTCACGTTCAATAATTTCTCTAATCAGATGAAACTTTCGC
>JAOSBN010000004.1:36329435-36348174 GCA_027563595.1 Erythroxylum suave | reverse complement strand
ATAATTTATTAAATTTAAAAAACAAAACAACAATTTTTTGAATTTATTTTAAAAATTTTATAAAAAATATGGCGGGCTAGGCGGGCCGGGCCATGGGCCTTCCCGTGAGCCGCTTCATCAGCGGGCCGGGCCATGGGCCTTCCCATGGGCCGTTTCATCAGCGGCCCGGCCCATTGACATCCCTACTTATCTTTATTGCTTAAAGATGCAGAGCGTCGAGGTCTGGTCCATGGTGTTCGGGCTAGAACAAGGTGTCCTAGGATATCTCACTTATTTTTTACAGATGACTCTTTGCTTTTCTTTGGGGGTAATGTTCAGGAGGCTACAAAAATTAAAGTTATTCTAGGAAATTATGAAACTGCTTCAGGTCAGTATGTTAATCTTAATAAATCTAGCATTCTTTTTAGCCCTGCTGCTTCTGAAAATGTTAGTCAGGCTATTTATGGGCTTCTGACTGTTTCTCTGCCTATTGGGGATAATAATTATTTGGGGTTGCCATCGTTAATAGGGTGGAATAAAAAATAGATTTTTTTCTTTTCTCAAGGATAGGATGTGAAAATGAATGAATAATTGGAATAGTCGTTGTCTCTCTAGAGCTGAGTGCGAAATCTTAATTAAATCTGTAGCGTAGGCAATACCAGCTTACTGTATGAATGTGTTTTTGCTTCCAATGTCTGTGTGCGATGAGATACAGGTGATGTTTAATAAGTACTAGTGGAATGGTAAAGGGGATCATAGGGGTATTAATTGGATTGCTTGGGATCGTATGTGCAGCAAGAAGTTTTTTGGAGGGATGGGATTCCGAGATTTAAGATGTTTCAACACTGCTTTGCTAGGGAAACAAGGGTGGAGGTTATTAACTGATACCAACACTCTCGTGTATATTGTTTTTAAAGCTAAATATTTCCTAATGGAGGATTTTTCATTAGCTACTCCTAGATCGGGTTGTAACTTTGTTTGGAAAAGTGTCTTGTTCTCTAAATAGGTGTTGCAACAAGGGGTAAAATGGAGGGTAGGAGATGGGAGGAGTATATATGTGAATAGGGATCCATGGATTCCTCATGAAGATAATTTCTACGTGGAGGATGGCCCTCTCTTTATTCCTGATGCTTTACGGGTTTGTGATCTTTTTGTTGCAGGCGAAAGGAGATGGGATGTCTCAAAGATTATGAATTTGTTTACTGTTAATGATATGAGGAAAATTTTGAGTATCCCATTAAGTCTACATACCAATCAAGATAAGTTAATATGGCACTTTGATCGGAAGGGCTTATATACAGTTAAAACTGCTTATCATGTAACTTATCATTTGTTTAGAAATGGTGGTGGTGGTGGTGGTGCGTTATGGAAGCATTTACGGAAGTTAAATGTACCTCCCAAACTTCGGGACTTTATGTGGTGTGTGGGTCTTAATGTGCTCCCTACCAAAGATAATCTATCACAGCGGGGTGTTAACACCTCAGTTCAATGTTTGTTTTGCCGTGAAGCTGAGAATGTGGTCCATGTTTTGGTCAAGTGTATTATTGCGCAGGAAGTGAGGAGGCAGGCTGGTTTTATTTTTGCTAATATGAATTTGTCTTTTCAGGATTTGTTCCTTCAAGTCTTCTCTTCTTTGGGTAAGCAACGAGCCGAGCATTTGGCTATAGTTGCATGAAAATTATGGGCTGCTTGAAATGCTTTTTTGTGGTCTAATACCTGGCTAAACCCTTTGCATATTTCTCAATCAACTTGCCTGCTTCTGGATGACGGCATCAGCAACATCACAAGCAGCAACGACAATAGTACATGCAGGTGTTGCTCCTGTTCAACCAGCCCATATCGATCATCAAGCTATTTGGCTCGCTTATGTTGATGGTGCAATGTTTCGAGTTATGGACTTTGTGGGCTTTGGCTTGGCTATTGAGGATGCTGAAGGCAATTTTTCCTTGGCTATTTCGGGTTTTGAGGATGGTGGTGATATAGACCGTTGATTGCGGGAGCTCTTGCTTTGAGGCAGTGTTTACATTATCCCTCTGATTATTACTTGAACCTGGTTGTATTTTTACAGATTGTCAATCTTTATATTTGGCTATTAACTCTATGAGTGAGGACAATTCTAATTTTGGTTTGATTGTGTCTGACTGTAAGGCCTTTCTTTTTACTAGGCCAGATATTAAAGTTTTTTGGATTAGACGTAAGGAGAATAGGTGTGCCCATCTGCTGGCACGTGATTCTATCCGCCACGGCAGGTTTTAGTTGTGGGTTGATATTCTGGATGTAATATTTGAGTCTAATTCTCAAAGATAATATTATGAGTTCTCCTGTTTTAAACAAATAGAAAATAATTTAGTGAAATGTCAAAACTTCACATAAAAATTCTTCTCTTAAAAAGAACCACCTAAAGTCATAGACTTAGATACCAAATCTCTCAAATATAACTATAAAGTTGTTTCATTGAAAATATTTAAGAAAAAAATAAGGTATTAGTATTGGTAGAAATGCCAACAAAGAGTTCAAAACACAAGGAACTGCAAGGTTTTCTTATTAACGTTAACAAGCATTATCAAGAATTAGTATTAGACCCTATTTTATAAGCTTGATGCGGGATTTGCACATCTCAAGATGCATTTCATATCCCGCTTCAAGGGGAACGAGTGCAAGTTTAAATATTCCACAATGTTGTTGATGTTATTTGATTACAGGAAGAAAAATCCCATAACATTATAGACATAGGTTTAATATAAAGGAGCTGCACATCTTATTCCCTAAACCTTGTTATAGCAGCAATAGCCCATGAGAAGGGTTTATAAAGGCGTTATCATATGAATATTTTTATTAATGAATAAAGCATAAAAATATAAAGAGACATAATAAAAGGCTCAAATATTCATTGACCTCAAGAAAACTGAAAAGATATCTACATAAACTTACACAATCAAGCAAGGCTAATAGAAAAAAGATGAGTAAGAGATATCTGCAATATATTGGTGAGAAAAGATAAAGTGAAAACAAGTATAAACATGTTCATCATCAAGGGAAACGCCATTTATAGACCTCATTTACCTGAATGCATCACCTGAGTGGGATCTTAAACTAAGCATAAGCAAGATATCTCTTTAGCTCCTCAAAACTTTTCTCTCAAGGACTTGTATTGGAAAACATAGTTTAAGATATCTTTTTAGCTCCTCAAAAGTTTTTTCTCAAGGACATGAACATGAACATTTTATAGGTTAAGAAAGCTATAGAGAGCCATCCTAATGAAGTTAGCATGATAAGTAAATAATGCTGCTCAGTCTAAATGATGATGTCATAGTTATCTTGACTACCATATTGAACTTTAAAGTTAAAAGAATTATTGTTGACAACGGCAATTCAGTTGATATCATATTTTATAATATGTTCTTAACTCTAGGCCTATTGATTACCCAGGACCTAAGTTGTTGTCCACTCACAAACAAGTTCTCTTAAAGGATCCTTAAGTGAATTTAGGCCAAATTTAATGCTAATATAATTAAACCTACTTTAGTATTAATCAAAGATAGCTCACAAAAATATATTACATTTAATAAATCAAAATAAATTAATTCATACAAGAACAAATACCAAAGTTTTCTATACCTAAATATATATTAAAAAAACCTAGCCACTAATCATGTTTAAAACATCAAAATAATAAATAAAATCAAATATATCATAATAGAAATAGTTTTAAATGAAAATTCTGATGTTGGCGACTTGGTCTGTGGAGATAACTTCATATCTTGATTCTCTAAAGAAAAACAATTTCAAAATTGATTTTTAAAGGATTTCTGAACCTCCCAATGACTAACCCTAACCTTTAGAAATAAAAAGACACAATAAAATATGCAAAGTCCTTAAAAGTTTTCTAAAAATTAGGATTTTGTGCCTTAGATATGTTTTAACGCCATTGTACATGTTTGACACGCTCATAACTCTAGACCGTAGATCTCGCTATTTCTCTTACGACTTGCACACGATTTGTGGCATGACCTTGGCTCAAGTCGTGCTACTTTATGAATTTTCTTTAACATCAAAATGTCTCTCCTCAAGCCATGTTTTAGGTTAAGTCTTTTCTTGCACCTGATCCATATAAGGTGTGGGTTAGCACATTGGTGCAGGTCGGATCACGTTCCTTTAAAAATTATGATTACATAATTTTGCTTGAAATAATCTTTAATTCTTAATAAATCTTATCCCAAGGTCAAATATGCATAAATAAGGGGACAAATCGTTACAAGGTAATGCCCTTTGGCGTAAAGAATGTGGAGATTTATGAGAGATTGATCCAACATGACATTTGCACTACAACTAAAAATGAGTGTAAAAGCTAGCTTATGTGAATGATGCGATAGTCAAGACCAGAGAAGAAAGGGACCATATTCTAGACCCGGAGCAATGCTTTAACACTTTGCAAAAGTATAAAATGAGATTAAACCCTAAAAGGTTTGTATTTTTGGGCTATCGGTAGAAAAGCTTTTGGGATTTTTGATAATGCAGTTAAATATCAAGATTAACTCCCAAAAAATTAATTTAATAGTCAATATGAATGGTACCAAATCTATAAAGGATGTACAAAGTCTAGTTGGGACAATTGTTAGTGTTCCTTTCCAAGGATGCGGACCATTACTTGCTTATTTTTTTGAATCTCGAGAAAACCTAAAAATTTCTAATAAGATAATGAGTGTAAGCAATAATTTAAATAAATGAAGATATAACACATCTTCTGTTGTATACTCATGTTACAACTAAAAGCTTATGTCATATAGCATGAGTCAGTTATAGTATTGCACTTGTTAGGAACAAGACATCAAACAAAGGCATATCGACTGTGTTTGCAAAATCTTATAGGGAGCAGAGATGTGATACATCTGTTTGAAAGGGCAGTCTAAGCAGTAATAGCTTTAACATGCAATCTCTGACCTTACTTCCAAGCCCATATCATGAACATGATGGCAAATCTACCTCTGTGAAAAATGCTTCATAAACCTGACATCAGGCAAATTGGTCAAATGGTTAGTAGTTTTGATCGAGTTTGACATAAAATATTTATCTAGGGTTGCAGTCAACTTACAACTGACTGTTCATTTTCTCATCGAATGCATATCAAATGTAGCTAAAACGGGCCAGAAACTGAATTCTTATATTTGGTTAACTTACGTAGAGGGATCACTAACAAATAAAGGGAGTGGCATAGGTCTATTTGTCAAGGGGCCCTATAATCCGGGAATCAAATACAAGAAGATACATAGAGTTCATAACATCAAATAACAAGGTTGAGTAAAAGGCCTTATTATATGTGGTAAGGCTAGTAACTCATCTACAACTATAGTACATCGTTTCTCTATCTGATATATAGCCGGTGGTAAGTCAAGTCAGAGAATAATATGAGGTCAAGGAGGAAATGATGATAAGTTATGATTCCAAATATTTGTTGTAGGTCACACATATAATGAAAGTACATGTAAAGCTAATACCAAGTGAACAACGTTTGGTCGATGTAAGTAACAACTCTTATTTTGTAAGGTTTAAAAAAAGTTGAGCATGTAAGAGGACATGGGTCGAGGAGATGCATTTAATCTGTGGACAATGACCAGATCATCAACAGGAGAGACCCACTTTAGTTTCATGTCTGGAGTTAAGGTACTTGTCCCCTTTGAACTGGAGAGGACTAACCTGCGAGAGTAAGAGTGCTTTCTACAGAGCCAATGAATGACAAGAAACTAAAAGCAGACCTAGATTTAATCAACGAAAAGTAACCAAATCCCGGGTAAATAATGAATCCTTCCAGCAAAGATTAAGACTTTATGTCAGTAAAAAATAAGAGCATAAGACTAAAAGGAAGGAGATTTGGTGTTGAGGGATCTGTAACAAAATGGAGGTTAGCACCAAACTAGACAGACCAATCATAATCATAAAATGCTTTAGATCTGGCATCTACAACATAATATATCTAAGCGGAAAAGGACCCTAGAACTTGGAATGGAATCCATTTATGTCCCACGCTATCAATAAAGCTTGGGTTGCAAACATGATGACTTATTTATATATTGCTTCATGAATCACCAAAAGACAGGATGCAACACTGTGCTAATAGCTCTACACCTTAAGCACACGAACCAACTGTCAAAGACACAACATTATGCCAACTACTGTGCAACTTCATCTTAAAGGCACGAACCAAGTCACAAAAGCAAGACGCAATATTGTGCTAACAGTTGCATACCTTCTTGCCAAAGAAGCGAACCAAGTTTCGTGCGAACATTGTGCTAATAATTGCACACTTTCTTCTCAAAGACGCGAACCAGGTGTCACACAAATAAGATGCAACGTTGTGCTAAGAACACATAGCACTATGTTAACAGCTTCGCATTTTCATCTCAAAGACGCAGGTATGACGTAGTGCTATGCTTACAATTGTGCACCACAAAAAGAAAAGAATGATTTATTACAAGCACAAACAATACATCATACCACATGTTATTCAACCGTGTCTCAAAAATGAGTCCAGATCTTGTGTTTAATGTTACTCTTTCTAATTATGTCCAATCAAGATACGATGTCAGTTCTTAAATTTTACAAACTCTTTTACTCTTCCAAATTTGATGGCTTATCATCCAAGCCGACCTCAGCCAGCGTCGTCCTCCTCTTCATCTTCATTTCAATACTAAAGAAGGAACCCTCTCATCGTCTCGTCTCTCTTCGCCATCTTCCTAAACCTTGTAATACTCATATTTTCCTAATCTCAACCACATCAAATTATGTGACTTTTACAAAAGATTACATTATTGAGCTAAACAAATTGAGTGATGAATATATCATGTCATATTGTCTTTTGTCATTTTAGCACAGAATTGGGGATGACATGAAGCATTGACAGTGATTTAGAAAAAGTTGATATTATAAATTTATAGGTGTTCTTAAGGTCATAACTGAGAAAAATATTCTCTGGATTTTGTTCGTATAACAACCTAACTAAATTATTCTCGTGATATGGATATTTACTTTACCTAGGTTCTCTTAATTTCATAATATAATGTACCTTTTTTTTTTTTTGCTTTTCAATATCATTTCTTGTCTCCACAAACGTGTATCAAATTTCGTTCTTCCTAATTATATCAAATTTCTTGCACTTGCACAGGTGTGCAAGTTAAGTCATAGCCGTGACTTTTCTTCACCTTTATCCTTTTATTCTGAAATTAATATGCTAAGGAGAGGAGCTAGGATATGACAAATTAAAAGGGTTAAATGGGCAAATAAGGGATGTATATCTTTTATATGGTCATCTCCTTAAGCTTCCAAAGATGGTATGATACAATTTTGACTTCATTTTGTAGTTGTAGCTTCAGAAATATTGACGGGCTAAATGTGTGGGCATATCTATTTTGCAGGTTCACTCCATGATTGAAGGAAATTGTAGCAATTCAGTTCAACTAGAAAAGTGAATGTTTGATATCCTCATTTTTCCAAACAAAGAGAGGCATATTTTTGCAATTTTTCCTGTGTAGAATTTGATATTTGCTTTAATTAATGGTTTTTTTATTAGCTTAGAAAGGTTATTTTCTCCTCTATATCCTAATTTCAGCAACCATCCACACTCCTTTTGCTGCGTTTTAAGAAATCAATAAGCACCTAGTAATGTTTGCATCTTATGTACAAGTGCCTACTAATGGAAATAATTTTGTAATGCGTTTAATGAGTATACTTCCTAGTTAATCACTTTGATATTTTAAAGGCTTTTTATACATAAACACATCATTATTTTAGCTTATTGCATGAGTCTTTTTAGTCATTAAAAAGAATTAAGGTTTTGATTTTAAAGAAAATCCTCTCTGAGTTAAAACATACGTTTGGGTACATTTAAAGAAAGGCTTAACTCAATTTTGCATTAGAAAGTTTAATTTTACGCATTTTAAGATGTTAGAATAATGATTTTAGGTGTATAGGTCAACTTATATAGGTTAATAGTAGAACAATGTAAGTTAAAGTTGTTAAAACTTATATACCAAGAGTTTGTAGCAATATTGATTATCCATTGGTCAACCAATGTTCTAATAGTTAATACACCTGTTAGCAGCACATGGATCAACCAATGCAATCTGTCTCAAGAGTAACATTGGTCAATCAATATGTTATAATCGACTAATGTTCCAACAATTAGTACATTAGTCAACCGGAACATTAGTCAACGACATATTGATCAATTGATACACAGTAACTAGTAATTGATAATGACAAATTCTTATTTTTAACAGCTAGTTCGACCCCCAAATCCAATAAGGTCTTTTGAATGTGTAAATTCTTTTGTGAGTATGGTTACTCTTCTTTTTAGAGAAAGATTGTAAAAATAGCTACTTTTTACTCATGAAAAAATAAATTATTACAAGAAGGTTCCTCTTCACCTTGTTGAAAAAAGAGACTTACTAGAATTTTTAGAAAATGTCTTGAAGAGTGGATGTAGGCAAGATTGGTTTTTGAAACTACTATAAATTAGTTTTCCTTTCTTTTACTCCTACACTCTTCAAATCATTATCTGATTATGTTATTGAATAATATTAAGTTACTTTTATCATAAATTAGTTTTCCTTTCTTTTACTCCTACACTCTTTAAATTATTGTTTGATTATGTTATTGATTGTTTAAGTTACTTTTTTCATAAATTGATAAATCTTGAGAGTGACATGTGCCTCCCTAGTCACGGCACACTGCCGACCCCAGTCACGGATATGAGTCCTAAGGAGGGTCACATACCCTTTAAATAAATCGTCTCTATTATACTCATTTATCTTCCTCTTTTTATTTTCCTTTGCTTCTTCTCTATCGTTGTCACTCCTCACCCAATCTCCACCTGTAGTAGTACGCCCTCAAACCTAAACCCAGATAGCCACACAACACCTCACCGAAGCGCACCCCTCACTAACGCACATCCGTGCTTGCCCAACGCATGCTCGTGAGGCACACACCCACGCCTATCTTGGCCACCACACAACCATGCCACTATTGCCACCACTCTAGTTAACGTTGCAAGCCCGTGTGTCCACCAAACCAACCTGATATGAGAACAAACAATGCCTCTACCTACGGAACCAGTTATACCTCCAAGAATGAAACAACCTAGAGTTCCCTCATCTCTACCATAAGAGCCAAATTCAGATATTTCATGCCTCAACTTTCAAAGTAGAGAGCACCATCAAAGGTACACCTTTCTTAAGGATCGTAAAATTATTGTGAATGGATTTTTAGATTATGAAGCACTATATTTGATCAAGTCCTCGAGTTGCTACAAAATATAGGGGAATTTAGGAAAAATTCATATGTAGAATTGACATTAGAGTTTCTAACTACTTTACGATTAGTTCGTCAAATTAACAGTAGTGACCTTGCGTTAAGTCTTAAATTTTGATTAATGAATGCATATCATGTGACCACTTTAGAAGTACTCAATGCTATTTATGGCTTTCTAAATAGCGATTTCTATTAATATCTTGAAGATTTTATGGCTAGCGACTTATGGTCCCAAGTGACCAATTCTAAGATCAATCTAAATCATCTACAATCATAAGCCCTGCCTTTCGCTATCTCAATCAGTTTTTAACTTTTACATTATTGGGTAGAGGAAATAGCATGGCTGTAGTTTCTAAAACTAAATTATTTATTATGTGATGTCAAGCCCTTTAATGCTAGTAGTTAGTTAAGTCTGCATTTACATAAAGTGGCTCAATCTAGTGCAAGTAAAATAGTAGTTGGGGCATTTGTGACCCAAATTGCAGAATATCTTGGCTTGCTAACTGAGAAAACACCCATGCACTAGTATCGAGTAACTCGACTTTTTGACTTGAAATCTTTAGTGTCGATGAAGGTTACAGACAGCAAGGCGATTATTATGTTCTTATCCATGAAGACACCGGGGAAGCTTTGAGCAGCAAACAAGCTTAAGATGGGAAAATGGAAGCTGCAGAAGAAGATGATTTTCCACCGCCCCAACATATGCATTAGACTTCTTCAACTACTTCTGTAGAGTATCAATCACTGATAAATCAATTGATAGCATTTGAACAGCAAACAAATGACAGGTTCAACAATGAAGCTAGCGTGGAGGAGATCCGAACCTTCATGACCAATTTGAATGCTCGCTTCGGATAGCCTCTTCCCCCCATCTTAGTATCGTGTTTCTATCCTTTCCCTTTTATTGGTTGTTGTTTTATTTCTTTTCTTTTTCATCTTTGTCCTTGCTTTCATTATGTTGCCTCTTAGATCAATCTTTCATTTTCTTATCACATCAAGGGCAAAGTGATGTTCAACTGCGGGAGTAATAGTTTAGAACAAAAGGAAAAATGATTATTTGTGTCTTATGTGTTTGTTTTCCCATTTAGTAGTTAAAGATACATGATCATTAAATGAACTCAATCTGGATTATAAGTGCATAATTTGAGTGAATGAGTATACTTGCATGCTTAGACTAATTGACTTAGATTTCGATTAAAAGGACATTAGTTTATAGTGATAGATGAACGACACCTTTCATTTGGTAAGATTTTGAACCTTTTTGAAATATTAAACACCAAACTATGCCATTCTTTGTCAAAAGTGTTCTTTTATGATTAAGAAACTCCATAGCTTACTTACAAATATTAGATGAGATCATAGAATCTTATGCAAATATTGAAATGATGAAGGCATATAGGATTTAGTCCTTTTGCTTAAAAGGTCACCATAATGTTACCTCTAACTTTGAGCTTAACATGACACATTTTCTTTCTTTAAACCCAAAAATGAGCCTTGACCTTGATTATTTATGGTCTTTGTTGTACCTACTACAAGGCAAGTTGAGTATTTGAATGAGTATAATTGGATTTAGGGAATAAGTGTGGGGAATCATAACGTATAATTGGCTATTGTATTAGGGATGGGTATGGTTATGGAGATTTTCACTTCTCTATATTTCTCTTTTCTTGATTTCCTTGTTTTAGAACCATAAATAAAAAATAAATAAATGAAATATATAGTAAAAAAATAAGAAAAAATGAATAAAAAGAGAGAAAAAGAGGAAAAAATAAAAAAGTAAGGAAGAGAAGATGACCAGAAAATATAAAGAAGAGGAGAGAAAAGTAAAAATGGAAAGTATTAATTTTGTTAAATGAGAGGAAAGAATTGAGTATTTTATGATCATTCTTTTGTATTATTTTATATGCACAATTTGTGTTATGATTTTAAACTACAATTTTCCTTTATCCTACCCTTAGCTTGGCCCCATTACAACCTAAACAAAGACTTTTGGACAGATGTTTGCGTTTGATATGAGTGGTGGAGACTAGATTGGTAAGTAACGTAATGGTAGATGCCTTACATGAAATGAATGATGAGTGAATACATATTCTACCTTCAAATGCTTGAGAGGATGAAGAGTAGAGTGAGTATCTATCACACTTGTTTAATGATTCTTTGAATTGAAGTGCTTGGCTAAATATGCAAAGAATAGCTTGTTCATAGAGTATTATGACTTTCAAATTCTTAGGTTGTGTTTATTGAAATGATTGTTGATATCTTTTACTATTATTGAGAAAATTGTTGCCTACATTATTTACTTTTTATAGTATAGTATTGTTTGTTTTGGCTTAGTAAAAGAAAAGGACATGTTGGGAAAATTGTTGTTTATAATATTTATTTTTATAGTGTAGAATTGTTTGTTTTGCTTTGAGTAAAAGTGAAGGAAATGTTAGAAAAATTGTTGATTACATTATTTCGTTTTTATATTTAGTATTTCGTTTTCATATACTAAAATTGGTTGCCATTTGAATAAATATGAATTGAGTGAAATCGGGTCGAAGTTAAATGAATGTTAATTGGATTAATTATGAATGCGACGTTAAATTAAACATTTTGAACCTACCTACAAGACCAAGCAATTTAAGTCACGGCCATGACTTCATGCACGACCGTGTAAGTTAAGTCGTGCATGCCATGACTTAACATGCACGGCGTGACTGAAAACAAATTAACCTCAAAATCCCATAACAATAATAAAGACAACATATGCACAGCTGTGACTGAAAACAAATTAACCTCAAAATCCCAGAATAATAATAAACACAATAACATATAACAACAGTAAATGAATGACCTTGTCCTTGCTAACAATAAGATTGGCAATTTGACATAAAGTTGCATCAGAATTTGATTCCTCTTTTAAAAATACAAAACTTTTCACCAATGCATGGAAGAGAACAACTACAGTTCTCATTACAAATACCAACTCCCAAATTGTTAGGTTTGATTCTGACTCCCAAATTGTCAAAACCAAATGTTTGTTGTGCCTATCAATCAAAATGCAATTTAACTAATTAATACAATTATCAAATGAAATGCAATTATTAATAAAATGTAACATTAAAATGAAATGCAATAATTGAAATTAAGAAAAAAGGTTAAAAAAACTACCATAAGTAAATCGGATAAGCACATTGATGGTGACGCATTGATGGTGGGATAATATCAGTAAAACTTTATTTACTTTTTTCTGGATCAATAGCCTAAAATGATAAATCATTAGAAGATAATAACATATTACAAAAAGAAAATATTACAAATGATACATGAGAATTTGTTCTAGAATGATGATGAGTGTAATCAACACTTGTGTTACCCATAGAAACACCAATTGGTTGCATTTGGTATGTGTCATAACCAAGTGGTACATAAATAGAAAATTGAAATCATTAAACGATTATTAACATATACCCAAAAGACAATATTACAAATAAAAGTTGAGAATGTGCTCTAGAGTCTCTACTCATTCTCTGATGAGTGGAAACCATACTTGTAAAATCCATCGAAACAGCAAGTGGTTGCATTTTCTATTTATCATAACAAAAAAAGGAAAAATTATTCAAAACAAGTAAAACAACACATGCGAAAATTTTAGTTACTGAAAACTAACCTGATCTTGATGTAATATGGGATGTTGTATGGTGGACATAATACAGTTATGTTGGGATTTTCTTCAAAATCTTGAATAGAATATTTAAACTAAAAAATAATTGAAATTATCATAATATAAATTATATATATTAAAGGTTTGAAAACATAAAATCAACACAAATATAACCTGAGTATTAGAAAAGGATATGGGTGTTCTGCCATATTTGCTGAAGTCTTGCATTCTTTAACATGCTTTCTTTTCCTTGAACTTTTCCCTAATCGATCCTTCAATCTCTTACTTGAAGTAGGATTTGTCTTTATTTTGACACCTTGAATCTTATTCCTTTCACCAAAATTAATGTCATGCTGATTGAACAGATTCACTTCAGGATTTAACCGTTGGGTCAACTCTTCATCTTGTGATATCGGATTCTCTTCATCAACTAATTCTTCACCTTTCAATATCTCGTCAATCATCTTCAACATGTTGAAAAGGCGACCTTTCACAATTTTACAAGTATCTCTCCTCTCTACTACTCTTGTAACCAATCGCATGCTTAGCACACAATTCTTTATACCTTATATTGACAACATTTTAGGATCCAATTCACTTTCATTAATAAGGGAGCTTTTCCTATCAAGGAACCGTGTTTTTGCTTTCCATGTCCATCTTTTCAAAATATGTTGACTCAATATTCTCAAAATATTTTTCAAGTTAAAAACCTTTAAAACATGAGCACATAAAATGCCAACAAACTCAAACTTCTGGAAACTACAATGGAATTTATCATTTGATGAATTATAAGTGACCATATTAGAGTATCTCTTCCCTACAAGAGTGATCTCATATTTTGTAGCTGTACCATCTTCACTGGAAAGATGAAAACTATAATCATGAGAATGATTCTATTGATATTGAAAACATTTAATCACTTATGACATGTAAACACTAGCTACATGCTTTAAAATTTGAACAGATGCTAACAATGCTAGAGTGCTTACATTACTTCTAAAATCATCTTTTAACTCGTAAATTGACAATCATCAATAAGCCTCTAAAAGTGATTAAAAAATTATAAAAAGTTATGTTGATAACTCACGTACCTTTTTACAATGCTATTCATGCTCTCACTTCGTTAGGTAGTGATCATGTCTGCATAAAACATTTTGCGTCCATAAACCAAGCCCATTTTTCCTTTATATGAAACATGCAATTCAACCAATCATTATCTTGAAGTTCATATTTTGTAGCATCGCATTGCACGCATTGAAAATTTCTTCTTCTTCTTCTTCTTCTTCAAAGTCATATATGCATGAGCTGAAATCCCACAGAAAATCTTTAAACTGACACAAAGTTGATGATGAGTTTCAGGTTATCTTGAAGTTAATGCCTTTTTCATAGTCACATCCTGATCAATAAGAATAGTTGTAGTCTTTTCTTAAACATGGCTCTAGCAAATACGTCGAACAACCACTCAAATGTAATAGCAGTCTCATCGTATAGTAGTGCAATACCAAAAACTATTGTTTGCTTATGATGGTTCACACCTACAAACAAAGTAAGTGGAGAAACCTCACCATTTTTCTTGTAACTAGTATCGAAGCAAATAACATCACAAAAGTCTAAGTAATCATTCCTCATCTTTGTATTTGACCAAAATATATTAGTTATCAAATCATCTTCATCTACTTGAATGGAATAAAAGAAATTAGGATCTTCAAATTATGTTTTACACAAATATTCTAACATGCCGCTTGTATCTTCGTTTTTTATATTTCTTGTTCTTTTGGATCTTAAACAATTCTTGTAATCCTCCATAATAAAGCCAATATTATTCTCCCACCAGCTTGTCTCACCAAAAGAACATGGGATGCTTTTGGTGGAATTACCACATCATTAGCCATTTGAATTTGTATTGTTGCAGCAGAAGATATCTTTATGTGACTTCTATGCAAATATGTTTTGTTAGGACTTGAAAGATAAGTGATTGTGATCCTTGACAAATTAAATCACTTGAAAATTTCTAGTTTTCACACTATTTGCTTTCATTCTTGCCTCACGACTAAATCTTGTTTTTTAACATGGAGCTCTTACATACACACCTCTTTCATCAGACATCCTTTTACCTTCAGCGTTACAACAAAAAAGCCTGCAAATCAATTTACCAGATTTATCTTTGTGACTTTTACTCCTTCTTATTCCAAAGCTGACATGATTGGCATACATTAAATAAAATTGATAAGCTTGTTCTTCCGTCTCAAACTCCTTACCAATCTTCAGTATTAACTCTCTTAGATCAGATGAATGGACTTTGTTTAAATTCTCCCCACAATTCGAATGCATCAAATCAGTTGAATTCATATTATTACTCTAATTGCCAATGCCAATATCATTCTTATGCTGCTCCTTCTCAAGTTCATATTCTAATCGATGGTATGGAGTAGATCTACCTTTCATTTCCATACTTATCAAATTCACAAACAAATTATCATTATTGCTTTGATTTTAGAAAAATTATTAATACAACAAAAAGGAGTGTTTACAAACTACTGGGAGGTATTTTAGTTTTCTTTGCATACCTTATTTAATTCCTATAACAGAAAAAGTGATTAGAGAATAAAAGGTTTCATGTTGTGCAGTTATATGTTCTCATCTTCTCTCTAACACACACCTGAAAAAACTTGTAAATTCTTCCTAGTAAATGGATAATATGCATTAGAAGACCTTGTACCAAATAGAAGTCAATATTATCACAAGTAAACTTAAAATGAAATGTTTGTATTTCAAATTAACTACTTTGCAATGTTAAACAACTCAACTTTTACAATATACATTAATTATCACTCACATAGATGTATAAATAGAAACAAAAGAAGTTAGAAAGGAATGACGTCCATGCATCAAAACAATCAAAATATCTCCAAAACTTACCTTTAAGGAAAACATAAAGACTATCTTGATTTAAGAAACACCATAGGAAAGCAGTAAAGTAGCTTATATCTCTCCACATTAAAATTAATAATAAAAGTAAATTAACAAAATGATGTCTTCCAAGACACAAATGGATCAGCAACATATTCATATTATAGAGAATTCAAAAGAGGCAGACATCAAAGGGGCCATTCACAAAAGGTTGGTTTCAAGTCTACTGAGCCATTCCCTCAAGAATTAGTTAGAGATAGAGATACAGAGAGAGGGAATGATAATAATAAAAACAAGCAAGAAAGTCTACAGATGAAAAAACAAACAAAACTTACATGAGAAGATACTTGAAATTCGTCAAAATCTTATATTTCTTCCCTTGTCATTGTTGTATTTCTTAGAGTGACACTAGATTCTTCATGGTCCTGTTTTTTAGAAATATGTCAAATCATCTTGTTATTCATCTTCTACTTGTTTACTCTACCGAATGTGAGAACAAAGTTAATTTGTTTTGTGAGAAAGGAAAAAAAGCTTTGAAAGATATGAAAATCCGACAACAAATAAGAGCATAAACAAATTAGATTGGTAGGAAATCTTAGTTAGAGATTGCTTTGGAAATGACACAGCGGCCATTTTGTGTTTTTATGAATAACATAATTATCGCTTAGAATCATCATCATTATTGTACTCTTGTAATATTTGTAATAAATATATTGATATTATATATTTATAATTTTCTACTAATACAATAACAATTTGAATTTTCATTTTAAGTAGTTCATGCAGAAATAAATAAACAAAGTTTTACTGCTAATATCCACTCTTTTTTACATTTATTTCTTAATTTCAATTATGGCATTTGATGTTGATGTTACATTATACTAATAATTGTATTAATTAATAAAAATGTATTTTTGATTAATAGGCACAAAAATTGTTTTATTTTGACAATCTGAGAGTCGGTGTTTGCAGCAAGAAGTGTGATTGTTCTAATTACTTGGTGACATGTTTTGTATCGAAGAGGAAAAATATATAGGTTAGTGAGTTGCTTCAGGTGATTATAATAAACGATAGTTTTTTGTTTGTACATAACAAATCTGATCAGTATAATATTGCATTTGTAAGCCTTTTGCCTTTTTGGTCATGACTTAACTCAAGCAAGTCACAGCCGTGACTCGATTGCACGGTCGTGATTTTACTTGCACAGACGTGCAAGTTCTCAAAATCAAAATCAGGAGAAGAATTATAACTGTTGATGAAATTTGATACACGTTTATATATAAAGTGAGGTTTTGGATATAACAAATAACATTGAAAAGCAAAAGAAAAAAGCTACACTATATTATGAACTCAAGAGATTAGCAAAGTAAACATCGACGTCGTTAGAAGAATTTAGGTTATTATACGGAGAAAATCTAGGGACTATTTTTCTCAGTGACAACTTTGAGATAATAGGCATTGGTGCTTTTTTTTAAAATCACTACCAATGTTTCATTGTCATTCTTGGTCCCCTTTCTTTTAATATCTCCAATTTAAGAATTTCAATTTTTATTTTAAATTAATATTGTTTATCCTAATCATCGTTGCATTTTCTCTATCATTCTATGATCTCCAATTATGTGATAGAATGACAGAAGGCAATACCACATAATGTATTCATCACTTAATTTATTTAGCTCAATAATGTAACCGTTTATAAAAGTCGTACAATTTGATATAGTTGAGATTTGAGAATCTGGGTATTATAAGTTGTAGGAAGGTGGCGATGAGAGACGAGACGGTTAGAGGTTCCTTCTTTAGTACTGAAAAGAAAGAGAATGTGTGAAAATTTTTTGTTTTACGAGAACAAAGATGAGAAGGAGGAGGACATTGGATGGTGAGAGGGGCTCCATTTTTAGTGTTGAAAAGAAGATAAATGTGCGAAAATTTTTGGTTTTATGAGAGCAAAGATGAAGAGGAAGACGACGTCAGCCGATGTCGGCTTGGCTAATAAGCTGCAAAATTTAGAAGAGTAAAACAATTTGTAAAATTTAACAAGAAATGACAGTGTATCTTGATTGAACAAAGTTAGATGGAATAACATTAAAAAGAAGATTTCGACTCTACAAAAATATCCATGCAAGTTCAACGTAAATAAAGTGCCTACGTGTTTATGAAATGAAGGTGACTTTTTCATTGCGGGTAATGTACATGATCTCTAATTAGAACCACAAAGAAAATATTAAAAGAAAACAAAAGCATCAGGGGGAGAAAATCACAAGTAGCCTCGTCATCACCTGGGGAAGCCTGTGAACTGATCATCGATCGACCTGTCTTCAACAACCCCCTAGAGAACTTTCACCCTCAACTGGGAAATCTAGATATTCATAATTGTCATCTACAACCCTAAGAAAAATAACCAAAGGAATTTGAGCGTCACACATGTCTACTAAACAACCACATCTTAAAGGATCTGTGTCTTCCTTCAAGACTTAGAAAGGTAAATGATAATCCTTTTCATACGTCACCAATTGTCAGCCCAACTAATGAAGACAACTCACGCCTTGTAACAACCATCAGAACGTCTCGGCCCCCTATATTATGTTGCCCATATCTTGTCTTCCTCTAAAGACGAAGATGAATCCACGTATACATCTCAATTTATAATCTTTACTTATATAAAAGAGTTCAGCATCTCACTCACTCGAATGCATTTCTCGAAGCCTGAGCAAACTTTGTCGTTAGTGCTTTGTCAAAGGAAGCATTAACATCCCACAAACTTAAAGAAAACCCTCCGACAACAAGCGGTTGGCCTAATGGCTTAACATCCTTACTTAAGGCTCTTCTTTACAGGAGGTCTTGAGTTCGAGTCACGCCAAAGGAGGAGAAATAGGAAGTTGTCCTATTGATGATCCTCTAGCC
>JAOSBN010000004.1:36316454-36329335 GCA_027563595.1 Erythroxylum suave | reverse complement strand
GGGCCAGCGATCAATCAGCAGTCGACCAATCAAGTATGTGACGGCTCCTTGTGCGCAGAAGTATACAGGCTACGTAGAAACCTGAGGGATCTTGGAGTTCCAGATTTACATCCTCTAGGGTTCTTGGGATGGGGTCTTAGAAGATTAGGATTAGTCCGGCTAAGCTGGGATACCTAATGTAATCACAAAAAAAGAAAAAAAAACCCTCCGTCTAAAAAGCTAATAGGAATTTGAGAGCATGTCAGAGTTATGGTCCCTCAATATTAATTATCGGCACCAGTTAGCCACCACCTGTATAAAGGGCAATTATTGACTACCCATGACAGGGTGTAAGTTGGAATTTCCGGTTTATAATTTTGGAGAAGCAAAATGTGACAATATGTCCAATCCTTAAAATGTTAAAAGTGTGCTCCACTGAATTACAGGAACAAATGAAGAAGGTTCTTCCTGTTCTTATTTTCACTACAAAATAACTAGAATTGTCATTAACGACTCATTACTAAATTTTTTGCATGCCTGCATTTTAAGAAATTTGCTCAATCATGGATTAAGAAACTTGTGCAATCACGGAAAAGATCAACATTAGTGTTCTAAAATTGTCTGAAGAAACAGATGGTCCAATTTTCTGATAGAATTATAGTGATTAGTCTTGGAAACTCAGAGATTTCCAATGTAGAAGTTCAAAGAGAGAAAGAAAGAAGAAGAAGAAGAAGAAGTGATTTGATTGCAGAAACATATACTCAATTAGTAAAAATCAACGAAACAACTTGGATCTTATTCCTGAAGCTGATACAAAGAAAGACTTTTAAGTGAGCAGAAAATTCTCCTAGAAGAAAGTGAAAAGTGAAAACATTCATGAATCGTGGTCCTCCCTATCTGCGGCTTCCTCTTCTATAATAGTCTCCAATCGAGGCGCATCAGACGTCTTGTGGTAGGATATGAAAAGCGTTGGAGCAACCTCAACCCATGAACTCAGATATCTGATTTCCTTTTGCATTGCAGAAACGGAGGCGTTTTTCCTGCTATAATTCCAAGTTCTCACCATAGTCATTGCCTTCTTGCTGACAGGATCGATGAGAATGTTTTTGAAACTCTGGTTTTTGTTTGGGGTATCTGAGAGTAGTTAGCTAAGAATGGTTTGGTGGGAAGTGTTTGGACGTGGTTTTATAAGGTGAAGAAAAGGAAGTAGCTGATAATACGCGTCAGTCCATTGAAAACGTGTGGTTTTCAATCAGAAGCTAAGTGAATGTGGGGGGCCGAGGAAAGGAAAGTGTGAAACACATGGACCAAAGAAGGCTTGCTTAGAAATGGAAGCCATGTCACCTCGCACTTTCTTGAGCATTTCCTTTAACCTTTTGCGTTTAGGAGTGATTTTCTCGTTGCTTTGTTAGAAAGAAGGCTATGTAGAGTAATGATCTTCCAATGTTGTGATAATTAATCTCAACCATTTGATTCCAAACGAAAGGATTGTGCAGTTCTAAACTAACTTTTTGTGCTCTTATTTAACCTTTTCCTTTTCTCTTATAATTTCTATTGTTTAATCACACATTATATGGTATCTTTTCTCCTTTTCTGTATATTATCATCTGGTTCGTTGTTGGTGGTGTCGGATTCATTTGATGACTTTCAAGAATTTAAGTCGGAATTCCTTAAGATAATGGCATTATATATGGTATGGAAACACTCCCTTGGGGGACATCCGATGTATGGTATGGAAACAGTCCCTTCGGGGACATCCGATATATGGTATGGAAACACGTTTCTGTGAAACTCTTCCTCATTCTTGTTGGAGGAAACTGAGGCAAAGTCATATATGTACGCCTAATCTGCTCAACAATCAGAGCTTCTGCCCAGGAGTAGGCACCTCGATGCTTAGGCAGTGAGGAAGGGGGAATCTACGTCGGAAGCTCCGAAAAAGGCTGACAAGAGCTATAAAAGAACATGCAAAATTAATGTTAATCGAACTCCTCGATCCCCTCTTCGGTATTGATATCTAAAGCAGAAGAATTTGAAGACTACAGTGAGGGAAAACAATGGAAGCAGGAGCTACGTCAAGCCAAACGTGCAAAACTCTTGTCTCCTGAGTCGCTGAAACTAGCTTTGATTGTATAGAAAAAAACAGGTCAACGTCATATCATCAAAGTTCTGGAAATGCCTGACTGAGACTCCTCTCTTCCTCTTGGTTACGCAATCAAAGAGAGGAGAGAACAGCAAGCGCTTTGCTTGGGGAATTACGCAAAAGTAGATGCAAGCTGGGTCTCAAGCGCAACGTCCAAATTCAGGCCTCTAAAGGCAGGGAAGCCATAGCTCATACAGCCAACTTTTCTCCCAGAAATCGCGGGAAATGGGATCTCAAATCATGCATCGTGTCCAGATGCATTTTTACTTACCTTAAACACTGTAATCACTCGAGAAGTCGGGTAAGACAAGTAGTCATTGAATTTTCATTTGTCTAACGATATTCTTAGGTCAAAGACTAACACTGTAACCAGATTGCTCTAATTAGGTGCGTTCATGCCTGTCTCCTGTATCCAAGCTATTGGCATTTCCTTCAAAAGAGAACCGATACAAAAAAGCTTAAGAGTAATTCTTAAACTATAAGTGGTACCTAATCTCTTAAATTCCATTGTTAGTGTGCTCTAAATTCCAACAATACTAAACCTAATGTGTTAATTGGAGTGAACAAAAATCATTTACAATAGTGCTTATGAATATGGAAGAGTGATTGTTCAAAGGAACTGTCTGTAGAATAAACGTACACATTTTGCGTAAGTCCTGTTCAGTTGCATAAAATCACAGCTTAGAGTAACTCTAGCTGGTAAGGTTTTCAACGCTTTAGGATGGTGTTGTCTGTAATAAAGCACAACATATTTAAACTGCTCTGTGTGTCGTAGTCTACCTCAAAGATGCGGGATCATTCAATACCTAATAATGACCTTCACATAGAAGTAAAAACAAAATTATCTGAAGAGAAGAAAGAGAACCAAAACAAAAATGTTCTCATTACAATAGCAAGCGAACTCTGAATCACAACTTCAGCACCTACAATCCAATTTTTACAAATCATGCCCTAACTTAGGAGCAGATTCATGCGTGACTCACATGAAAGATTAGAAGGGGCCAACTCGACATGAATTTAGACTATACGTCAAGCACTGAACAGATGACATTTCAGCTGCTCACCCAATAAATTAACTAGCTACAGAGCATATTAAACAATTTACATGCATATCAAGAATACCGAGTAAATCATATCCAAACACTTTATGATTCCATGCTAAAACCCAAGGCTAAATGTTGCGGGAGGAAAGGTACCCTCAAGTAAGATACCCTTGGGTTTCCACAAGGACCTCATCGGACACTTGTCAAGCATATGGTCAGAACAAAACCAAGCAAAAGAGACAAAATCAACCCGGAGATAATCTCTTGAGTTCTTCATCAAGTACTTGAGAAGCACTGAGTCAGAAAAAACCAAACAAATGACCCAAATATGACAGTGAAGCAGACTACATTACTAAATCATACCTCACATTGCTACAATTAGCACCAAAACAGAACGGACAAATATTTCCCAACATTACAATAATAAATATGCTGTTTTAGTCTCAACCACTCTCAGATGCAATCCAAATCAAACAACACTTCAAACAGAAAAAAGTTCCAACACCTATCAGTATAAACATATAAATACGCTAAATTCAAGACACTAACCTGCATACATAAGTTGCAAAGCATACTAAAGTCATGGTTACATGCTTGAATATGAAATCAACCATCCAGAGTATAAACCTCCACTTCATGATTCTAAAACAACAATTCAACTAGGTTATGGTAACTCCATCAGAAAGAATTATGTTAAAGCCTATCACAAGCCTCACAATAAAAAATCAGACCACTGTTCTGTTCACAATAAAATGCATCATAAAAAATTGATGTTACAAGCACTATCCAAAACACTGACATAATTAAACTTACATCTCCTCGTTCATATCAAATGTTCCAATGATAAGGCTTAAGGGATTCATCTAAGAAAATCTCTTAACAGCCAAAACTGGTAATAACATGAAAAAGAAAGTAAAAAAATCAAAACAGCACCATTACAATTTTTTGCCATTTCTCCCTCTGAGCTCAATCAAGAGGAATTTCTACTTCCCCATCAGTGATCTCCTGTTGCAGGTCTTTAGGATCCTTACCATCGACCGTACACCCAACGGACACGCAAGTGCCAAGAATCTCCTTGACGGTCCCACTCAAGTCCTTAGCCATCGACCTGGGCCGCATGACCTTCGCAATCTCAATCACATCATCCAGAGAGATGTTCCCGTTGTGCCTGATGTTCTTGGTCTTCTTGCGGTCACGCTCCGGTTCCTTCAAGGACTTGATGACCAGCGCCGCGGCGGACGGCACGACAGTGACCTTCGCCTGACGGTTCTGCACCGTCAGCTTAACGGTAACGCGCAAGCCCTTCCAATCCTTTGCAGTCTCTTTGGCGATGTCTTCACCGATCTTTTTCGGAGACAGACCCAAAGGTCCGATCTTTGGAGCGAGAGACGAAGCTGCACCGACCTCGCCTCCGGTGACCCGGACGAACACGTCCACCACCTGACTCGGGTCGAACTTTGGCGGCATAGCAAGTGTACTTTAGATTTCCACAGAGAAGCAAAAAACAATCTTTTTAGGCGCAGCCAAATGTACTGCAGCTGTTTGAAGGCAAAAATATAGGGCGTGGGACAGAGGGTGAGAGAAGAGTTAGGGTTTTTAGCCGGGGCATCAGATTCTGAAATGACTGAACTATCCTTGGGCTTGTTGATATTGTATTTTGGGCCATGCTTCTTTTTACAGACTTAGCGTATCAGATATCGCACATGATCAATGTATAGTGTTCGGTCCATTTGATTCGATCAAGATTTACAGATTATAAATCGAATTTGAATTTGAATTTGAATTTGAATTATATAAAAAAGTCAATCGGATTTAATATATATTAATTTTTTCAATTATTATCTAATAATTATTTAAATTAGTAAAAATATTATAGTATTAAAATTTATTTTAATTATAAATTTTCTTATTTGTTCATTTTTATTTTATTTTTACAATAATTATTATTAGTTTACATATTTCATAAATTATATATATATATACATACATACACACACACACACACATATATGTATATGTTGTATGATTTTAAAATTTAAAAATATTGATATATGAATTGATTCTAAATGTGAAAATTATATAACAAATCATTTTTTTGAAACTTGAAAATAAACACACTTTAATTTAAAATGTGTTTGAATAGTTGAAAATTAGGATTTTGATTGGCTAGAAGTGTGTTTTGAATCTCAATGTTTATAACATAATACAAAAGGTTAAGAGAGCTAAATGAACTCTAACGTTTACACTGATATACAAAATGGATCCTCATGTTTCACGTTGTTTAAATTAAACCTTAACGTTTGTAAAACGTTCAAAATGAGCCTTAATGTTTGAAAAACATTAAAATTAAACCCTGGCCACTAACAATGTTAGGGCATCATCAGTTATTTGCTAACATAGATTTTTGAATTTTTTTGTTATGGGACCCATCAGAAGCTGACATGGACTTTGTTAAATGGAGGCAACTCCCACCTACATCCTTAATGCTGCATTTTTTTAGGCAATTTTTGCATTTAAAGTTGTGTGTGAAGAAGAGGAGACGCTGGGTTTTGTTGTTAAACACAATGCTTCTCCCTTAGCTTTGAACTTAAACGTATGTACACCTAGAGACGCACCGTTTTGAAGTTAAACTTCACACGCTACGTTTGCTGCTACCCTCTTCCTACAGATATCCCTAATCTGCCATCTTCTTCAATCATACAATCCCTAATCTATTAACTTCAATCCTTAAGATGCATTCTTTTTAAATCCCAAATTGTGTGAAGTAGATCCTTAATCTGTAGTGCCATTTGTCTTCTTCTTTAGCAAACAACAATCTAGAGGAGTTGTCAACTTGTCTGAAAATGATTGTCCACCACCTCCTAAGAACTGAGGATCAACAACAACATCATCATGAATCAAAGGTAAAATCTGTTGTATCTTCATCATTTGTTCCATTTTCTCTGGTTGAGTATAGCTCTGAGACAATGATATGGAGTGAAATGTTTTGATTTTGACTTCTTCATACCCTCATCTGTTATGTCTTCAATTTGATTTTGAATGTGAATGGAAATTGATCTTGCGAATGCCCGTGATTGGTCTGACCATGGAAGTTAAATTCCATTATTAATGTGAGCATAGAATGTGAATGTGAATTTAGTTGAGGAATTTATTTGTACTTTTTGCCAGTGAAGGGATGGAACATGACTATCCAATTTACTATTATTTTTGGTTGAAGAATGAAATTCAAAATCAATTGGAGTGAATTTAGCATCAATACTACTTGCATTCATTTCATCTGCCTTCATGAAGGACTAAATTATGATCTTTGTTTCATTAAGTTATGATCACATTTCAGAGCTTTTGATGGATTGAGCATGGTTTTCTTTTTAAGATCTTATAACATTGGAGATGCAAGGTGATATACTAAGTGCTATCTTAGTATTATTAAGTAAATGATGAATGTTACCAATGTTCTCTCTATGCATTTAATTAGTATAAATTAAATTAAGATAATATCAGTTTCTACTTCCTTTCTACTTCCAAGGTGGAAGCCACCATCTTTTGGTGTTGGATTCCTAGCACTTCCAAGTAGTCCAGGCCATACACTTTCATTTTAGTTGTTCACTATTGTGGAAGAAGGGTTTTTAAGGAAAAAAGAGTTTTTAAGACGAATGATTAATACTTGCTGTGCATACTAAGACCAACATATAGAGAAGAAAACAGATGAATCCTGAACTTTACATTTCACAGATGTACTCTCCTAGTCTCAGATGCTTATAAATATAGGTGTGTGTGAGTGAGAGATAGAGGGGGTCGTAAGGTGTGTGTGTGTGAGAGATGAGAGAGAAGGGGTCATAGGGTGTGTGTGTGTGAGAGAGAGAGAGAGGGTCGTAGGGTTACATGTAGTGAGTAACTCTCTTCTTCTCTTTACTCTTACACACTATTATGAATACCGATATGTACCGGCCAGTTCTCTTTTCTTTACTCTTACGCACTGTTATGAATACTAGTACGTACTGGCCGGTACTGTACTGAACCAAAACCAATACGAAATTATAAGCTGTGGTACTAGATTTAAATACTGGTCGATACCGATCGGTACCGGAGGTATTCAAAATATCGGTCAAATACTGACCGGTACCGAAAATTTTAAAAAATTGGGGGACATTTTTGCAAAAATTTCAAAAAATTTTAGAATCTCCTTCCCTCCCTCCTGCCTCTCTTTCCCCGCTTTTTTTCAAAGTTTTTTTAATTAGTTATTTTAGTTATTTCAACTTTTATAATTATTGTGAATTTTTAATTTTTGTTTTTAAATAATAATAAATATTATTATTACTAATAATAATTAAAAATTAAATAAAACTTAAAAATAAATTATTTGTAATATTTTATATAATATTTATTAATAAAGTATTAATAAAAATATCTTATTTTTGAAAATAAATAATATAAAAATTATTATTTATAAACTAATATTTATTTTAAGTATTTTTAACCAAAATTTATTTGAAATTTATATATTTTAAATTTAATTATATTTATTAATAATTATTAAATTAATTTTAAAAATTAAATTAAAATTGTGATTATTATTTATTATTATGATTTTTGGAGACAAAGTACAACTGTATAATATAACAATGGACTATTTTATAATTTTTATAAAAATTCAGGGACTATGTCATAAATTTAAAAAATTACTTGAAACAGTATCCAGTATTGACTGGTATCGGTACAGTATACCGTACCAGAACCCAATCCGGTACCAAATCTGGTACAGTATTCCCAACATTGCTCTTATGTATATCCATTACTTCTAAAAGAGGTATTTTGTTCTAATATTATATTGTTACAAAATAAATATAATCAAACACAAAGTTACCATAATGTTGGAGACTATGATACATTTATATGAGCAAATTATTGTTTCCATATATGAATGATAAGTTTATGGAGCATATATGAATACGTTGTTTCCATATATGAATGATACATCTATATAAGCATAGTGTTTCCATATAAGAAGGACATGTCTGTGCATATATGAATGATATGTTTGTGGAGCATAAATGAATGATATGTCATCTATATGAGCATATTGTTTTCATATATGAATGATACATTTATATGAGCATATTATATGTTTGTGCATATACGAATGATATGTTTATGGAGCATATATGAATGATATGTCATCAATATGAGCATATTGTTTCCATATATGAATGGTACATCTATATGAGCATATTATTGTTTCAATAGATGTGATCTGTAATATCCTTAAAAGATGGTAATTTCCTTGCATAAATATGAGCATAGATGAATGATATGTCTGTGGAGTTATTTTACTTATTGTTTCCATCATTGAAAAGACACTATTTGTGATTGTTGACATATTATTTCCACCTTTGATTAAAAGAACTAAGAGTACTAATATAACTTTGCAACAACTATACAAAGATACGAACATGATGTCTACAACTAACACTACATTAAATTCAAATAATGATAATCTGGTGTGTTATTATGGTTTAAAAGCTACATTAAGAACTTGATGGAGAGAAAAAAAAAACCAGAAAAAAGATTTGATGGATTCTCCTAATATCGTGTAAGTTTATTTTTCAATAAGTTAAATTTTTTTGTATATATGTTTAATGTTTTTGCCTAATAATTATTAATTATCTTTCAAGTTGGAAGATGTGATTTTTTAAAGTGGTACGATGACAAATTTAGCGAGAGAGCTAATGAAGTAATTCATAACCTAAAGAAAGAAGTAGATAGTTTGAAGCAGGAAGCTCAACGAAGCACAATTGAATCATGTTTAACATTTAAAATTGAGGACCAAATAACGCTAATGAAAGAAGACATTGTTTTGCTGACAAAAGAGAAATTTGAGTTTAAATTTGTTGTACTGATTATTGTAGAGGTTTTTGTACTTATGATGAGTTTTATAATATGGTTTGTTGTGGACAAGTATAACTAAATTATAATATTTAAAAAAAACTTGAATGATGAAGAATGAAAAATCAAAAATCGTCATTTGACTAATATATTATGCACTATGTTTTTTCTTTATTGTTTTGTTATTAGTAAAGTTGCCTTAATGATGCATAATTAATAGTTGTTAAACTTATGAACAAATGGCCTAATCATGAATAATTAAATACAAAAGTGATATCACAATAAACAATTGGAGCAGCAGATACAATTGTGATTATATAACAATAAATAATTGGAGCAATATATATAAAGGTAATAATATTAGTAAAGTGATTAAATCACGATGCGTTTATACACAAAAGTTATGTTATTTATCCCTCCATATAGACAACATTAATTTAAAGTTTGCAAGTCAACCACATTGCTTCCCTCATTCACACTTGACTAAGAAGGTTGATCATGTATTGTTTGATTCATTGATGATCTCCAACTCACTGCTTCATTTTGTAATTGTTGAGATTGAGAAGTTATACTAGGTTGTCCTTTGAACCTCAGAACTCTTGGTTTGAAAGAAAGTTTGAATGAATGAGGATCAACTTCTCCAAACTTCCATTTACGACTATGTAAAGAGTTACTAACCTACAAATAAACATGTCGGTAATAGTATTCAATCTCGAGAGTAGTCAATAAGGGTATTTATGTAAATATACTCATAATATTGCTTTATTGACTTGCTATAACAACATGTTCAACTTGTGAGGAGACATCAAGGATGACCTAATAAATATGAATCAAAGATTGTCATAAATAATCATTAGATCTGTGAAGCAATACACAATAATTAAAAATGTTTTATAATTGTGGAGATTGTTGGGCTAGTTAAGTTGATCCTTGATTGTTACATTAAAGCATTGTGACCAGAATTGCCACATTTTTCACATTTTTGTACTTGACCCTTTCTAGTAGATTTGTTTGGATTTTTCAACTTAATAGGCCTATTTACTCCTCTCCTTTGCTTTTGGTGGGGTGGTTTGTTAGTTCTGCATCAATTATAGGCTAGAAAATTAGACCTATAATAGGTTACAACACATTATCATACAGTGTCATAAATTTGAACTTCTTGTAGCACTTATCCACATATGCCTCCAACCATTGTTTTGAATGGTGAAGAACAATTAAAACATGTTTACAAGGATATCCATATAGCTCCTACGCCTACCAGCTACGTGGTTGGTGCCTACCAATCCTCATAATATGCTTGGCATCACCTTTGGAAAATTCATACACTCCATCACCATTCCAATCAATTCTCCACTGCAGACCATCTTTCTTATTCTTCTCTAATCTCTTCATAACCCTAGGTGCAACCTCTAACTTCTAGTCATGTACAAATTGCCTCCTATCTGCATGCCTCTTCATCACCATGATTCTAATTGTTTCTAACATGCTTGTAATTGACCTATCTCTAGCTGGTAAGATCTACCCATTGAATGTTTCACTCATGTTGTTATCAATAACCGCACATTTAGATTCAAAGGACTGGTAACATCTTGCCCATCTCTCCTTTGAATATTCGACCAATGATGATGCACATCCAGGTGTGATTTTGTCTGATCTTTTCAATTGCTCGTCAAAATCTTTTACGTACATTGACCAAGCATACTTCCAAAATTACTTTTTCAAAATTTTTCCTTTCCAATTCATATGCCAATTATGAAATATGTGCCTAGCACACATCCGATGAGTGGCATATGATTTTGTCTCTTCCACTGCTCTAATCAATCCCTATAACAATATAATAGATTAATTCAATAAATAGTTTATATAACATCTAACCATTAATCAATAAAAAATATACCTTTTATATATCTGATATTATTGTTAGTCCTTCACCACTACCCAACTCCAAATTAGAAGCTAACAAACTCATAAACCAGGTCCAAGAATCAATGTTCTTTACCTTAATAACTGCCCAAGCCAACAGATACATACGTCCATCATCATCCCTCCCAACTGCACTCAATAGTTGACCTTGGAATTCAGTCTTCGAAAAACAATCATCAATATCAAAGATTGGCCCCAAATGCCTTCATCCTTTTTTCATCGTATCAAAGCATATGTGTAATCTTTTGAAAGAAAAGAGATAAAGATGTATGAATTAATAAATAAATTTCATAAATAAATAAATGTTATAATTATTATTGTCAACAATATGTAAAGCTTAATTTTGCATACCTGTAACAAACTAGTTTTTTCACTTCTAGTTAGCTTTTAACTCAATTGTTGATATAGAACTACTATTCCTTAACTCATGAGTGTATCCTTGTAGCTTCACATATTTATTTACGTAATCCCTTGCCCTTTCTTTTCTCAATCTCCTCTGTACAGCTCTGCATATACTTGAGTTAACGAATATATTGAGCTTTTCTCGACATTCTTTAACCATCTTCGTCATTGAGATACTAAGCTTCTTAAGTATTATGTACCTAAAATGTCTCACTAGGAACTTAGCAGAAACTAATTTTGGTTTGTTTGTCGTAAAACACCTATGCTCATCATTGTATGTCACCACTTTAAAGTATTGTTCATTCTTGTTACAAACGACATACAACTCCCATGGGCATCCCTCAATACATCTCACTCTTATCCTATGTCTTTCACTTTTTTTAAACTTCACATTGTAGCATGTCCGCAATATATAATCCATAATAGACTCTTTATTTTTTTTTTTTGCAAAGCAAATATATAAAGACAAGTGTATCACCAAAAAGCATAGATTTAAATGATATTATCAACACTATAATGGATACTACATGCATAATTATAGAGTTAGAGGACAACATAAGCAATTAAACATTTCAAATTTGATAAAATAATCCCAATAAACTAAAACTGATAATTATGCATCATAAATAAAATTAAACTACTATAAATCATGCATCATAACATGATACTAATACATTATCAACTATTTTTTTCCATTTCTAATTCATCTTCTTATTATCAACATTATCTTATGCATCATAAATTGTCCTAAGCTACACTCGTATTCTCTACTCATTTGTAAAACATTACACCTAGTCCATACAACATGTCACCTCTCAAGGTCAAAATTTAAAAATATTGGGTCAAATTATGAGTTCTCATATACTTCAAAACTCGTAATGCAAGGTGGCAACTTATTGATTATTGTTTAGTATTGATAGACTTGCATAGTTGAGAAACAGAATATGTATTCAGGTCTTAGTGTAATGTACATCTCATTCAAATTCCACAAATAAGTTTGCTTTATAATTGAACCTTCAGATTATTGAACATCCAAAATTAAAAATACAAGTCAATTATATGTAAATTACAATCACATAACCTAAAATTAAAGGTAAAACTCACAAAATCTTATTAGGTAATCAATCTTGACTTTAAAGGATTAAAACTAAAATTGGATTAGTGATTTTGTAAGTAATTAATAGAGGAGATATGATTTTTTTAAAGCAATTAACAAAAGAGATATGATTTTGTAAGCGATTAACAAAGGAGAAATTGGATTAATGATTTTGTAAGCAATAGATTAAACATATGTGTAAAGGTAGAAATTTGCATGATAACATCGTCGATTTGCATGGACCACATTTATTATTCCAATTTATTCCAAGTTCGTTGAGTGTAAGTTTAAGTGAAATGTGCAAGACAGATGAAACTGTATAATCGAATACCAACACATTGGCTGCGTTTGGAGAGCAGCGGATCAGCTACTTTTTAGCTGATCTGCTGCCTTTCAGCTGTTTGACCATGTCAAA
>JAOSBN010000004.1:36287421-36316354 GCA_027563595.1 Erythroxylum suave | reverse complement strand
TTCCTATAAGAATATTAAATAAAACACTAACATATATAATATTCATACCTTTATAATTTTTTAAAAGTCATGTCCTCTCGTAAGTCATTTTATACATGAACAGTTAATATTAAACAGCTAATTTTACCAAACATCTCTAACCAAATAGCTAATAAAATCCGCTGGTCAAATCAGCTGATAAAATCAGCTATTAGCTAACAGCTGATTGAATCAGCTAACAGCTAACGTAATCAACTAAATGCCAAACAGGGCCTTTATCTTTGCATGCATACGGGACCATAGCTAACATCTAACACCTCAACAAGCATAAGGGATTGCAGCATAAAATCATAAACAAACAAGCACACTAACAAGCAGATTTAGTGATTATACATTTAAAAACATAAAGTCAGATAACAATAGACCTACCACGATGAAATGTCAACTTCTTGTTTAGACACCCGAAGAACGTGTGAGTTGAGTCACTTCTAACGTTGGTGTGTGTGATAATAAGAAATAATTATGCTGCAACTGAAATCGTTTGAGGAAGAACACAATTACGGATTGAAGTTGAAAGACAACGAATTGTGTGAAAAATTGAAGAAGATGGGAGATTAGGGATTGTCCGTAGGAGGAAGGAAGAAGCCAATACAGTGTCTTGTTTTTGTTCAAAACAGTACATCTCCACCTGTTATGCTGCGCTTAAGGGAGGAGCACTGCGTGAACAAAACGTTGCATTTCACGTTTACACACAATGTAAATACGCAATGTTAAATGCAAAAATCACTCAAAAATGCAACATTAAAGCTGCAGTTGGGACCCACCTATATTTAACAAAGTTCACGTCAACTTCTAATGGGTCCTACAACCAAAAATTCAAAAAAATCTACATCAACAAATTTGTGGTCACGTCAGCAGATAACTAACAATACCTTAACACCGTTAGTGGTCAAGGTTCAATTTAAATGTTTTCCAAACATTAGGGTTCATTTTGAATGTTTTACAAACATTAGGATTCAATTTGAACACCGTAAAACGTTAGGGTCTATTTTGTACACCAGTGTTATGGTTATGGTTCATTTAGCCCTTTTGACCTATACAAAATAGACTCTAACAATTTGAAGAGTACAAATTGAACCGCAACATTTTCAAAATATTCAAAACAGACCTTATGTGAATGGGAAATTTAACGAAACTAAATTCTCATCAATTAAATGACATATCAATGCTAACATGATATTATTATTTAAAATAAAAAGAGATTAAACCACATGAAAGTGGGATCTATTGTCTAAAATATATAATGGTTAGTGTCACTGTCACTTAACAAGTGAGATCCACTGTGTGAAATGTACAACAATAGGTCCTCTTCGCCATGTGATTGTGAGATCCACTTTTTGAATAATTTTTAAAAACTAATTATATAACAGTAAAATCAACTTTTCTATTTTAAAAATATAAAAATGACGTCATATTAGCATTAATACGTAAAAGTTTAGATTTAAAATATATTTTGGCTAATTTTGATTTGATTAATGTTATCACTCTATTCAAGATTACTAATAATAGAACTGAGAGGCTTTTGCTAAAGCATTTTTATATTTGGCGCCAAGTCTTTTTTTATATATAAAAGGTGCACAAAAGAGTGACTTCGTAATTCGTATCCATTAAAAAAAATGTTGTTCGTTCCACTCGTTGCTAATTCTTTAAAATTCTTCGATGATCACTATGAATTAAAAAGAAAGGTTTAGGATGGGCTTTGCTACGAAACTTCGGGACCTTCTTGTCAGTTTGAATTCAATTTTGACCAATTTTAATTGCTTATAGTTGAATATGCCTTGGATGTAAGGATTGGATAAGAAATGTTCATACATATGTTGATATGATTGATATTTCTTAATTTAATATTCCCATTTGAACTTTTGAAAATCAAAAGCCTAGAAAGTAGAAACGTGTGGTGTTAATCTTTTCCGCTGTAAAAAGAGAACCTCAGCACGCCTATCTATACTAAGAAAAGTTACCAAAACATAATAAGAAACTGTACTCTACTCTATTCACGAGGAGGAGTGGCAATCCCCTTTTGTTTTGAAGGTTCTTTGCATGTTGCTGCATATCAACACTTTTGCGTGTGTTTTCTTCGTTCACTGAACCTTGTAAAAGCATTGCACTCAAACATTAATCACGCACGTATTCATGGGCTTTGCTTTGCATGTTATTCTCATAGATCAGTTAAAACGTGTCTGTTTGAAACATTAAACCAACCCTTCACGTTAATGAAAATGGTAATTGGTTGGTTCACGATTGAGTACACTGACCGAGCACTGATTAGAAGCCGTGTTGGTGTGTTAATCATTTAGTTAGTTAAACAACAGATTAACAGCACATGATCCTCGTGTAAAACCAAAAAAAACACGAAGAGGTACAAATGATTAACCTTGTTTGACGTGATCGTGCATTAATAATTACAGAGAATAGCGTTGCGATTATAACCTCTTAATAAATTAATTGAGTTTTATACATTTCGAAGAGCCCAAGAAGAGATGCTTTTCCTGTCATTGAGCCAGCAAAACGTGAAAGGGGTAACTTTGGCACATAAAATCCTTTATTCTTTTTTAATTATTACGTTTTAATTTTGTTTCATTAAATTTTATTTATATTAAAAAATAAATGTTTCTACGGTCATACAAGTACGGCTATTTGATCTCTGATGGTAATGAGAAACCAATTTTAGTTTTATTACATGATATGCATATACATACATTTGACCAACTTCATTTTTCTCATATGAAAACGAGGTGAATATTTCTTTATTTGATAAAAAATTCAGTTGGGACTAATTTTCTATAAAAATAAGAGATTATTGAATAGGTTTTGTTTACCTTTTAACATCATTAAAAAAATTAAAATAAGTAATTTCTTATTATTATTGATTATTGTCATCAATACTCGGTTGAATTTTCGTTAAAATGCGAAATTTGAAGAGGTCTAATAGTAGACAATCTTATCCCTACTTAATAGAGAGTACTGTTTCTGCTTTATCTCTGTGAAAAATTAAAGACGGTGTGAATTTTTATATTTTTTAAAATCTAATTTCTTCTTAAATTTTATCATAAATCCTTTTTCAACTTAATACATTAAAATAAAAATTAGAATTTCATACTTCAATGCTACAAATTATATAATTCTCATAATATCTGGACATTTTAATTTCGATAAATAGCACAAATAACACAGAAAAGGATTGCTTGTTTTCTCGTATGATTTTTTCCAATGATTATAAAACCCTGTTGATTTAGTTGGTTTAATAATAAAAACTTTGAACTTCTAAGTTTTCAATTTAGTTTTTAATTTTGTGGTTCGATTTATTATTAATAACTCTTGTTATAAAAAATTGATTAATTGATTAATTAATCATTCAATTTTTATAAGTTAATAAATTTTTATAAACTAAAATAAATCAATTAATGTTTATTTAACAATCTCTTTTTTAAATAAACTTCAAATTATTCAATAAATAAGGATAATTTATTTCAATCATATTTTAAATTCTATAATTTTATTTAATCTTTAACCTGTTTTTTTATAATCTAATATCAGTTGAATGTTTTAAGTCTCAAATTTCTTATTTTATTAATTTAAATTTCGGTTTAACTTTTAAAAAATTGATTTTTTTTCATCAATGTACCTAAATTAAGAAATAACCATGTGAAATTACGAGAAGGTTCATCTCTTTTATGATTGACCAGTTCATTTTTGGAGAGAGCAACGGCATCAACGCACCGAGACAAGAAACGACACCATACATGACGTGGCATACATGGGCACTTTGATCCTCCATAACAACCAATGAGTACGTTCATCGGACAGCTCCCGTTACCCTACGCGTCCTCTTCTCCTGAAAGGATAAATTCGTCCCTATCTGTACATTTTATTAGGATCTTAGTAGTTTCCGACGTGTCAATCCCGCTAATCTGTGTGCACCTACACGCTAATCTCTCTAAAGCTGCCCCATCTCCCCACTGTGATTAATCACTAGCCGTTAACTTCCTATGAAACCTGTGAGCTGAGTAAGGTCGACAACAGGTTGGCTCTAGAACTATATTATTAAGAATGGAGAGTGAAATTATTGCCTTTTACGGAGGTCTTATCCATTACACAACACCACATAATATAAAGAAAAGGCATGAGTATTGACAAAGAAGAGACGCTTCCTCTTATTTACTTCTCATTCATTCAAAACCATATTTTCTTCTGATTCTCAATCACCAATGGCGTCAAAGAAGATTTTGCATTCAAGGGCTAACAGTTTTTTCTTAGCTTCAGGGCTCAATACTCCTCCTGACAATGTTTTTGAGTTCGATGAGGCTGATCTTTGGAGTGGTACAACTTCTAGTGCAGTTTCTGCAATGGAGACCAAGAAATTTCCGCCGACCTCGAGAGCTTCGTCGAAGAAAGTGTCAAGGAAGATCGAGCAAGCTATGGAGAGGAGTCCCGTGACTTGTGCTTCACTGCCTGTGAGCATACCGGATTGGTCAAAGATTTACAAAGAAGACCATCAGATGAAAGAGAGAGATGGGGTTCTCGCCGACGACGATACTGACTTCGACGACGAAATCGACGATGATCATGACGGAAGGGTTCCACCTCATGAATATTTAGCCAGAAAGAGAGGAGCTTCGTTTTCGGTTCATGAAGGTATAGGTAGGACTCTGAAAGGAAGAGACCTTCGACAGGTGAGAAATGCTATATGGAAGAAAGTTGGTTTTGAGGATTAATTAGCAAAGTACGATGATTAAGAACTTTCGGACGGATCGCTAGAGCTTGTAACAGAAAACAGAAATATGTAGGAAATATTTCATTAACTATGGAGTTTTGATCATCACATATTAATTTAAAGATCGACAGATCAAGTATATGCATCTGTTTTTGTGGAATTCTTCTGTTTATAGCTGCTGGAATGTAAACGGAGGATCTTAGCTTGTAACCTTTAGATTCCTTTCTCCAAGAATATCCCATCTTCTGCTTTCTCTACTCTGTAGTTCGTTCTTTCATGAGGAGTAGTGGAATCGATCAGTGATATGAGCTCTTAGGTGTGGTGGTTGGGGAGAAAGCTACAGGCGAGCTAGAACAAACCTTGAAGTAAAATTCAATGTTCATCAGCAATCTCCATATTCTTTCTTTCTTTTTTCTTCCTGACTGTTTGAAAATAATTGATAATACTGTGTTCTAACTAAGGACAAGGATTATGAAAATAGAGACAATGAAGAATTTTAGTTCTATCCGTCCAAGTTTATAATACATGATTATATATTAATATAGTAGTATTAACTATTATGTCATTTTGTCCTTTCACTTCCTAAACTGTTATTAGATAATCGGACTCATTTCCTTAAGTTCTTGCAATGGTTTGATTGGCACTCTTACAAATTATATCAAATTCTATTGAGTTCACGACAAAAAAATAAGAAACGAGTAGCCTATTAAAGAAACAAAATTTTCAAATATTTTAAAAACCAAATCAAAATTTAAATCAATAAAATAAAAATTTTAAAGTTTAAAAAATTCGACTGAGATTAATTAGACCATCATAAAATTGGCTAAATAATAAATAAAATTAAAAATTGTAAAATATGATTGAAAGATATTATTCTTACTTTTCGAAAAATTTAAAGTTTAATTAAAAAATAGGTTAGCAAATAAAAATTTATTGATTTATTTTAGCTTATAAGAACTTATTAATTTATGAAAAATTTATTGATTAATTAATAAATTGATCAGTTTTTAATAACAAGAGTTATTAACGTAAATTGAACTGGAAAAATTAAAAACCAAATAAAAAAATTAGAAGATTTCAATTAAATTGATTGAACTTTGTATCTTTATGGATTAAAAGGGAAGCATGTAAGTTGGTATTAAGTTCTTATTTTATGTGCTTGGTTTGAGATAATTTGGTTTGACTCCAAAGCTTTTCTGATTCCTATTCAGGCATTTGGGGCCACGGCCATGGAAAACCTTTGATAGGGATGGCAAGTAGTACGTGTCTGCCTTGACTAAAAGATGGTAGTACTGCTCTTTATTTTTCCTACCTAAGAGTCCTTGAATTAAACTTATAATTATAACTAAACATATCACTAAATTTGGAAGATACATAGACGTCTTATTAAATTAAAAAAATTAAATTAAATTTATTAAGTAACTTTTAATAACAAATTTAAAAATAAAATTGAGTTTAATTTTTAAATTATATTACAGAGTTTATTTAATAAAACTAAAATTTAAAGTATTAAGTGATCGTTTAATAACAATTTAAATATTAAGTGGAGTCCTTTTCTGAATTAAACTACAACATACATAATAGGAACGGTCTTTATCTCATCAAATGTGAACCCATCTAATGAACTAGCCTCGGAAGTATTTAAGTATTATAACATGAACGGATTGTACAATTTATGTATGAAAGCGGCTTGTGTTGTATCCATCCGCCGTCTGTTTTTGTCTTTGGCTCGTGCTTTTCGGGTAGGTTCTTGCGTGATATTGATAGACTTTAGAAGGGAATTAAGGGGTCACATGATTAATCCATGTATGTTTTGATGCTTTCAGCAAAAGTTGGGGCATGTTGTTGTCAAGAAAAGGCAAGACCAGCAAGCTTCTCAAAGTCACTCGAGAAATGTGAATACAACATTTTTTATACAACGATTGTTATCTTTTATACGTAGATTAAATAAAATTTCAAATCTTTAGTTGTTAAATTATTCTTAAATAAATTATGGTTGTCATTATTCTACGGGGAGAATATATAGTTTTGTTACACTTCTACGAGAGCCTATATTCATGTAACCGATAATTGAGATCGATTTGTGATATTTTTCTAAAAGTTCGATTATCGTTTAAGAAGAATGAGGATATTAATCCGATGAAAGTCACTCATCCAGGAATAAATTTAGATAACTTAAGATTAACATAAGAAGAATGTACTATACTCCTGAACAAGGGCTAATCGGGCCAACAAAATTAGATTGAACATGTCAATGTGCCATACTTTTGAAATAACGACTAATTGAGCCAACAAAATTAGATTAAGCATTTCAATTATTTTATTAATAAAAAACAAAAAGAGATTAGTTATTGATTAGCAGCCTTTAAATCATTTCCTTTAAGATAACAAGTTTCTTATACTAAAGATAAATATGCAGAAGTATATTTTAGATCATATTGATCTAATCTAGGTCTTTGAATTAACTCTTTAGGTTGAGGTCTATGTGAGAAAATTAAGTAGCGAATACTTTTTCTAAAAGAGATTCAGACTTTATAAGCTCAATAAAGGTCGATGGGCAAATTAAATAATAAATTCCACTCAAATAATTAAACATCTAACATTTTTAGAAATGTTTAAATAATACATTTCACGTGTTCACCACTTTTGTGAGGAGAAAAAGAGTAGCAAAACACGTGGGATTGGTCAATTAGCAATAGTTTAGATGATATTCCCTCATCTTAATTGGTAATATTTTGTCAATTATTCACATATTTAAAAAGATCAAAATTGTATTTTGTTCTTCCGAGAGAATCAAATTGAGTTGACTTTTCCTCATTTTTTTCAATTTCAATGAACAAATAATATATTTTTGTCTTATAAAGTTGTTTTTATCAAGTGTTTGAATATTATATATGTGAGATGCTTCACTTAGAGCCAATAATTTTTCTTTACTACACAACTATTGGAAAGTGATAATAATATGTGAGTTTGGTCTTCTGCTCTCAAACAGCCTTCTAACAACTCACACCAAACATTTACTATTCTAAGTTATCTCACCTAATGATTGGATTCCCTTCAATGTAACCTTATGTCATTCCTTAAAATCCAACAAACTTGTATAAGAAAATAGAACTATATTGCTTATAAGTTTTAGATTCTCAGATTCTTAAATTAAGTTATGGATACAAAGTTTATGTTTCAATTTATTTAATTATTTGAACACAAACTCAAAATCGAAGAACGATTATCACGTAATGCTCACCTCACGGAGAAAATTACAACATGTGGGAGAAGGCGATGGTCAATGCTTTCAAAGCTAATGAAAAGTTGGGTTTCATCCGTAGAACTTTGATGAAATCTACGGTGGATGCGCCAGAAGCTGACAACTAAGGAGCATGCAATTCAATGTCGTTTTCCTGGATTTTCAATTCTGATCGGAAAACCTATCTAGCAGAGCATGGTGCACATGGAGACTCTGAAAGCAACTTAAGATGACTTGAAGAAAATGTTTCTCGATGAGAAACGCATTACACGTTTATGAACTCAAAAGCGAGATCTCCTCACTTTAATAACAGAGACTATATCAATTTCTGACGGGATGATTTATTCCCAAATCCTGAGCATGGAGCCTTTTCCAATGTGGGGTAGAGCTTATGTATGCGACAATCGCAGGAACAACGACATAGTTCAATTGCGTGAAGCCCAGATGACCGTGTAGAGATAGTGGCCCTAGTGGCACAAGATAATAGGCTGCGTTGGAGTGGGTTCATTGTTGGCCCAATCCAGCTTGAGACCAGCTCAAAGCTTGCATAAACTTGTGTTGCCTGGTCTAAGCTTAGGTCTAAGTTCAAGCTAGCCTTTTAAAATGACCTTTTATTTTATAAAATTATGTTATTTTGAAAAATTTTATTTAAAACAAGCGATCAGCCTATTCAGGCTTTTTGAAGCTAAGCTTCGAGTTGCCCTCAATTTAGAAGCCTGGTTAAATCAGGCTTAATTTGGTGACTTGCGGCTAAGTTGGGTTGGCCCAAATTCAATTGGCAAGCCTAATGAGGGAAAATCTATTCCTCGTAATAGGCAACAGTTCAATAGAGACATATTTTACAACGAGCAACTATAATTATGGAGCCAGTTAAAGCAGCATACAGTTTTAGTAACTATTAAACCTCTTACATCGGCCCAATGACAATGTCAAGTGGCTTTCTAGTAAGATTTATGAAACTCTCGGTTGGATACTTGACAATGGATCGTTCAATCACGTGATACCTGTTATCTCGGCTAATATGACAAGAATGGAGATGATAAAGATTGGTCGAGTCATTTTAAATTTTGAAATGATCTTGAATGATGCTTTTATATGTTCCTAACTTGACTTGAAAATTAATAACTGTATCCCAACTAATAAATGAGTTAAATTGATAAACTAATAAATGAGTTCTCCCCTCACAGCTGAGCTTTGGAGAGTCTACTCAAGTCTCAAGTTAGTATAGGAGCAGCGCTATCGACGTATCGTCGTTGAAGTAAATTTCCTACAGGTTATTAACATTCTCTCGTCTTCCAATCTCGTTCTGATTGAGAATCGTGCTTTGATTGTAGGTATCCAAGCATTGCTTTATCGTGATTGAGAGGTGACGGTCCAACATGTATATAAAGAAAGAAACCAGTGTGCAGATCGTTTGGTTGAGCTCGCTATCTTATCACGCCCAAGCTTACATTTCATCCGGGAGTCTCCGAATGTACTTACTGAAGCTCTTGAGAATGATGCGCACGGAATTCTGCATCGCCGTCGATGAGCTAGATAAGTAATAATTACTAATAAACTTTGTCTAATGCAGGATCATACATACCTTAAAGAATGACTCACACGAGGTAATAAAGGCAAAAATAGGGAAAAGATCTACTGTTACCGAACCCTGCTCCTCTTGTGCTTAAAGCCATCTCAATCATTCATGACAATAAATTATAGTTGAGGAGCTTTGGATACAAAAGCAACAGGGATTTAAGAACAGAAGAACTGATCCCGTCAAATATGCTAGACTCTTACGTAGTGTTTATTCATGCTTTCACAGGTAGTGGCGGCGAGACACAAAAGTTTTGTGTGTCGTAGTATTTGTTTATTGTTTTTACTTATTTTTGTCCTGTCTTCGAAGCATGGGGCATAAAATTTTTTCCTTCTAAGATCGTGGTATAATATTTCTTGTCCCGATAACGAAAACAAAAGACATAAGGAAATTTCAGAAATACCTTCCTTCCACTAGAATAGCTAACTTAGTAAGATTTTTTAACCTATTCATTAATTAAAATATTAATATTTATTAATTAAAATAATATAATTAATTAATAAAAATATACTTAATTAAAATAATAATATTATTAATTTAATTACATTATATTTAATTAAAATATAATTACTATTAATTAATTACAATATTTTTATTAAGAATGAATTATATTTTAATTAAATATATTACAATTAATTAATTAATAATAATATTTTAATTAATGAATGAATTATATTTTAATTAATTATAGTGCAATTAATTAATTAATAATATTTTAATTAATAAATAGTTATATTTTAAATAATTAATATTTTAATTAAATATAATGTAATTAAATAAATAATAATAATATTTTAATTAATTATATTTTAATTAATTAATTAATGAAAATATAATCCATTCGTTAATTTAAATATTATAATTAATTAATTAATTGCAATATAATTAAATAAAATATAACTCATTCATTAATTAAAATATTTTAATTAATTAATATTTTAATTAAATATAATGTAAATAAATAAATAAATAATAATATTTTAATTAATTATATTTTAATTAATTATATTTTAATATTTTAATTAATGAATAGTTATAATTTAATTAGTTATATTTTAAATAATAATATTTTAATTAAATATAATGTAATTAATTAAGTAATAATAATAATTTGATTAATTATATTGTAATTAATTAATTATCATATTTTAATTAATTATAACATTTTAATTAATTAATATTTTAACTAATGAATAATATAATTTAATTAGTTATATTTTAATTAATAATAATATTTTAATTAAATATATTGTAACTAATTAAGTAATAATAATAATTTAATTAATTATATCGTGATTAATTAATTAATGAATAATAATATTTTAATTAAATATAATGTAAAGTAATTAAATAATCATAATAATTTAATTAATTATATTGTAATTAATTAATTAATTAAAATATTTTAATTAATAAATAAATATATTTTAATTAGTGAATAATAATATTTTAATTAATGAATAGTTATATTTTAATTAAATATAGTGTAATTAATTAAGTAATAATAATAATTTAATTAATTATATTGTAATTATTTCATCATAATTAAAATATTACAAATACACTTAAAATAAATATTGATACAATTATAAAGTAATCAATGAATTACATATTTCTAATCATATTACATGGGCATTTTCATCATTAATACTATTTTTATGTTCTGTCCACTGCAACTAAACATATTTCTGTCATCGAGACAGAGACAATTTTTTCTGTTTTATCCATCACAACCAAACACTTCATTGTCTCTAATTTTTGTTCTGTTCCGTCTCCAAATTTTTGTCTCGTTCTGTCTCTGCATATTGGAGACAGTAACTAAATACAGTGTTACAAAGTGTGGCATAAATGGATATGATCCTAGTCAAGTAGAGTTTATAACTTCTTCTAATGATCAATAAAGAAGCTTATTATGCCTATTATCAAACAAAATAAGCATTTTAGGAGAGTGAAACAAAAATATAAAAACATTTTAGAGGTTGCCACATTACTTAGTTCTATATTTTATCATCATCATCAATTGAAGTTTTGTAGGGCCTGAAATTTAGAGTAGTACGATAGTACGTAACCTTATCTTTGCTTAGTTCTTAAAATTGTCACGGTACTTATTATATATACTCGTAAAATGTCCTTTTTCAATAAAAATAAAAATGGAACTTTCTCTATGATGTTTGAAACAAATTTTAATTAATAAAATAATCTTTTACAAGAGGGAAAGTTTTGGAATAATTCGTTAAATTACTATGTGACCATAAAGTGATGTGAAAATATAAAAGAAAAGTTGCGTACATTATGACCCTCCACAGACCCTCACAAAGTGGGGGAGTCTTGTGCGTTAACTAAATCTTTTACAAAATTATATAAATTTTATGTCAAATCAGTAAGGTAATTTAGTGACAAAGAATTAGGAATATTTTTTATTTAAGAAAATATAGGTGAGAATTATTATAAATATTGAGTGTTTAAAACAAACATTGCACTGAGTCAAAATAGTTGATATCATGTGAGTCAAAATAGTTGATATCATTCTTTACACTTGCTTCTATTGCTAATGTATCATCTAGCAAAGCGCTGGCCTTTATATTAACTCTTAGCGGTTGGTTTTAACTACTAAAGGAGTAGCTGAGGATGAGGTACGATGTTGTAAGAGTACCAATCTAGTGCGTACAAAACGCAGTCTTGTTCTTTGCTCCACGACAGAGAGATAGAGAGATAAAGCTCAAGAGAGAAGGGGAAACCATCCCTCTATGTGAATTTTAGCGACAGAGGAAGTGAGTAAATGGGTAATGAAAGGAAGAAGATACTTGTGGGGTTGTTTGTGGCAATGGTTTTGGGTATAGCAGTCTACTTCAAGCTTTGGTCTATTGATTACGCTATCTCCTCTGATGACACAGAGTTGTTGAGGTTTGTTTTCTGTTTATTATCTCTGGTGTCTTTCCTAATCTTTTGTTTTTCGGTCTGTAGTTTGTTTAGTTGGGTTTTGATTGCCCTTCTCAATGTACCAACTTCCAATAAATTCGATGCCTTTCATCGATAAAAATTGTATCTTTTGGGTTGTTTGGCCTAGTTTAGGAAATTGCAGTAATGGGTCCTTTTGCATTTCTTAGAATGTGAAAGTTTGGTGAATTGGCTTATAAGTTGACGAGTTGTGTGCCCCCTTTTATGTCCTTTGTGGCTTTGACTTGCTAACATGAAATTCAAGTGGTAGTTCTTTAATAGAGTAAAAATGCCGTACTGCTCATTTTATGTTCTACCAAATGTTAGAATTGGGCTTGTTCGTCTCTGATTCTTTGTTGATGTGATATTTATTTGAGTGAAAACAGACAGTCGTAATGGAGATCTATCGAAGCAGAAACATGTTTGACTTTAGTTTACAGATACTGCTAGTCTAGGATCCATATAGGGGATTTTGGAGACTAATGGGAGGGTTTTACTATATTTTGGTTAGTCCAGAACCAACTTTATCAGGAGGAATTTGTTTGGAGGCTGGATCTAGCCTCTTCTCCTTCTGAGTGCTTTATTTCATCCTATGATATGTTCAAAATGACAATATCATAATCCGTTGCTAATTTATCCTTCCTCTATTCAAGGTTGCTAAGAGGTTATACTTCGTTGTCTTTTATATCTGCAGTGCTAAATAATATTTCACATTTATCATTTTAATGGTTGAGTTGTACCTGTTTGTATTTCTTTCAATTTATACGGGGCTTTATGAATTGCATTCTGCAGAAGACAGTTTGATCTTGCTAACAGGGAAGCACTTGATGAGTCTGCAGAGTGGAGGATGAAGTATGATGAAGAGACAGAGAGAGCTGCCAAGTGTGATAAGGAACTGATAGAGGTAATTACAATTTTAACATACTTTCTTAATTGCTTAGCTAATTCCTTATAGCTTGTTGTGTTTTATGTAATCTTGTTCGTATCCTCACTGGTGTCTATACATGGGATTGTTTCAAGTTTGTCCACTTTTTTATGTCAACTTGGATCTAGAAACAAACTCCTTTGTACGAGTATCCTTACAAAGATATCACGTTTCCCTTCCTTTCCTTTTCTCTGTAAACAGCTCTAGCTAGACAAAGTTAAGTTTATTGAGAATCCAGATTTCGCTTATTGGTTGATTGTGGGATTTTGTTTGGCTCAATAATTTCCATTTTATCTTTCTAACAACTATGTGGTCTATATTCATGCTTTGGTTCTCCTGAGATGTTTTAACATCCTGGGATTTTTGACGAATCTGGTCCATGTTTTCGAGTGGGAGTAAAGTGCTATGCAGAGAAGTGTTAATCTTAAAGGAAAAGATGACGGTAGACAGTAGCTTACACACTAATAAACTATAGGTGTGAGTTACTGGTAATATAATACTATGATTTACAGTTCCACATCGCATGACACCTATTGGACCTCAGTTTTCAGACTGCGAATGCCTAAGTTTTTTCCATTTCAGCATGCTATCATCTCGTTTGAGGTTCCTTGCAGTTTTACCACTTGACTTTCCCTTGCGATGATACGGGAGGCAATTGTATTTAACCAGTGAATTTTCATTGTGTGTTGACAGTTTAAGCAGAAAGTGGAGGATGCTGCCAGTGTTAACCAACAATTGGTCATGCTACAGAAGGTGGGCTTCCGACATTGAACATCTCAATACCTTTGGTGTTGTATGTCAATGCTGTTTTCTTTTAGTTGGTAGAGGTTTCATCTGTTTTAAGTTCCTGCAATTCCTCTTCTTAATGCTTTCTCATATCCATTGGATCTTAGTATGGAAATAGTTTCTTCTTTATTCATTCATTATGTTAATGAGGTTGAACTAATTGACTCTTTTTAAGTTTTTAATCCACTCCTAAAAGTTCATCAGGAGTTGAAATACAATTGTCAATGTTACTTAAACAGGATGTTTAAGAGGAGAACCACCATGCTAAGGTTTTAAGTGTGTGATTTGACTCTTATGATTTAGGAAAGCCTTTTGAGTTAGACTTGTTCTCTTTACAAGGTCTTACCTTCAAGTGAAAGTTTGTGACTTTGCTAACCATTTTCAAATTTACAGGAAAACATGGCCTTGGTGGAACGGATGGAATCTTTAAAAAAAGAGCTAAATTCTGCAAGGCTGAAGTGTCACTCGCAACGGATTAATTAAACAGAATTCTAATGATATATGCAATTAGATTAAGATAATTAGTTCGTTTTCGAGGGAAGCTTTTCCTGGGAAAACATTCACAACAAGGGATTTCATTATCTCTAGAAGTAGATGTAACTTTTTACACCATATTACAATAAACAATGTCTTGGTTCTAGTTTAAAGATGGAAGAAGCCTGCAATGCTGTTGTGCTAGTCAGTATCTTATGTTTTTTTTTCTGCCTCCTTTGTAGGCTTTGACACTGGGAAGAGGCATCGTTTTCCACTAAATTCAAGTTAGAATGAATTTAGCATGAGGCAAGTTACATATAATTGTGTAAGTTAGATATTACAACTTATTAGACTTTTGTAAACTTATTATATGACTATAAAATATGTACTCTTCTTTAAACGAGTTATTAATCAACTATTCATGACTCTTGAGAACGTAGGCATATTCAATTAGTTGAACCTCTTTAGAAACTTTTTATTTTCTTTCATACTACTTTATTCATGTTGCATGTAATTTCTCAATGAGTATTGTATAGTACTTGAAGCAATAATAACTTCAATTGCAAGGCTTGTGTTATTGGTGCCTTGAATTTTTTTTCATACATGACAATAATAATTTTTGAGTTGGCAAAGTCGTAACTTTCATGAATTTGAAAGTAATGGCCAACTTCAATGCACATATATTTATTACATAAATATGTGTTGTTTGGCTTATTCAAAGCTACCTGTATCTAGCTTTTATATTGCCAATTAAAGCTGGCTACCTTTTTATGTTTCTTTCAAATAAGCAGACTTAGCACACTATATATATGTATTGTGTTGTTAAGTTAAGAAGGAGAAAAACTTAAGTGAGAGCCTATTTGAAGAAAGTTTTGAGAGCCCTTGAGTGTTATAGTTCCATAATTAATTTAGTGAGTGGTGAGCACATTGGGTGTATTTAGGTTCAAGGGTTGAGTGTTATTTTAATTTCCTTTTTATATTTTTCTAATTTATTAGTAGATTTTACTTCCTTTCGCTCGTGGATGTAGGCTTACACTGAACCACATAAATTTGGGTCTTCTTTATTCTATCAAAATTTTGTCGATACGTCTAATTCGATCGATCATAACAAGAGGTGTTAAAGCCAATTAAATTTATGCTCTATGGCAAATCAAGATGGGAGCAATCCTAGCACAAAATGGTTTAGAAAAAGCCCTATTAGGGAAGGACAAGATGCTTGCTACGTTGATTGAAGAGCATAAGCAAGAGGCAGATAAGAAAGCCCTGGCATCCATTCAGTTATGTTTGTCAAACGAGGTTTTGCACGAGGTTATTACTGAAAAGACCATGAAAGATTTATGGTGACAAAAACCCTTACAACAAAGTTGGTGGCAAGAAATCGTTTGCACACAATTAATATGGCTAAAGGTACACCTTTAAAATCACATATTGATGAATTTCTTTCTATTCTGATGGATCTGGAAAATATGGATATCAAGTATGATGAAGAAGATAAAGCTCTTATGCTACTGCACTCATTACCTCTATCATATAAGCACTTTAAAGATACTGTGATTTTCAGTAAGCCTAAGCTTACCGTTGAGGAGGTTAAGTCAACATTGTTTTCAAAAGAGTTTATGTATAAAGAGCTTGCATCAAGTAGTGATGGTCCTGCAAAAAGCTTGATCGTCAGAGGGCGGTCTACTAATAAGGATTTTGCCAATAGTGAACCTAAATCTAAATCCGAACATAGGAATATGACTTACAGTTATTGCAAGAAAAGGGGCACATTAAATCTGAATGTTTCAAGTTGTAGAACGGGTAACAAAATAAAGACAAAGATAAGAAAAAAAGATTATGACAAGCCCACCAAAGCCAATGTTGTAAAGGAAGAATTTGAATGCAATGATCTCTCTATAATAGGGGATAACTTCAAATTTATGCAAAGGTAGATTTTAGATTCTACTTGCACTTTTCATATATGACATAATAAGGATTGATTTTCTACCTGTGAACCAATGTACAATGGAGTTGTTCCAATGATTGATGATTACCCTCATGAGATTGAGGGAATTAGAACAGTTAACATTAGAATGCATGATGGCTTAGTAAGAATGTAGACTAAAGTGCGACATGTTCCCCACTTGAAGAAGAATCTTATTTCTTTAAGAGTATTAGATGCTTCTGGTTATGAATTTGCTCGTGGAAATGGGGTTTAAAAGTTTTAAAAGGTGCTCTTATTGTGATGAAAGCTTTGACGTAAAATGGCAGATTATATGTGTTGCAAGGATTTGTTGTTCCAGGTACAACTGCAATCTCTTCATCTCTTACATCAAAATTTGATGTCAATAAATTGTGGCATATGAGGCTAAGACATATGAGTCAGAAAGGTTTGGATGTTTCAAGTAACAGGGGTCTTTTAAATGGCCAAAGTACGTCAAAGTCAGAATTTTGTGAGCATTGTATTTTTGACAACTTAAAAAGAGTTAGCTTTAACACCGCAGTACACAAAACCAAAGTATTTTGGATTAAATTTATTCATATCTATGGGGACCTGATCGTGTTCCTTCAACAAGTGGTGCTCGGTACATGCTTACCTCATTGATGACTACTCTAGAGGTCTGGGTTTATTTTCTCAAACACAAGAATGATGTATTTAACACCTTCAAATAATGGAAGGCTTTGGTAGAAAAGCAAACATGAAAGAAAATTAAACGTCTTCACACTAATAATGGGTTGGAGTTTTGTGATAGTAAATTTAATAAGTTATGAAAAGATGAAGGTATTCTTAGACACTTTACAGTTAGAGGTATCCCACAATAGAATGGCGTAGTCGAGGATATCAACAAAACTCTGTTAGAGAAAGTTCGTCGAATATCATCTAATTAAGGTCTATCTAAAGATTTATGGGCAGAAGCAACTTCTACGCCTTGCTACTTAATTAATTGTTTTCCATCTGTAGCCATTAATTGTAAGACTCTAGAAGAATTATGGCCTGATAAGCCTGTTGACTATTCTAATTTGAAGATGTTTGGTTGTCCAGTTTATATTTATGTTAATAATGGTAAATTAGAGCTTAGATCTAAAAGGGCATTTTTGTTAGTTATACTCTAGGTGTAAAGGGATATAAACTCTAGTATTGTGATCATAAAACACTTAAAACTGTAATCAGTAGGGATATAATATTTGATAAGTTTACTATGCTTCACCTAAGAAAGGAGATTCCTATTTCTTCTGACACAGGCGTGAAGAATCCAGTTAAGCTTGCAGAAGTTAAGGTGGAGAAATTACCTCCAAAGGATGATGTCTTACAACAAGATCTATGTCAATTACCTACTCCCAATTTGACGAATACTGTACCGATATTGGTACCAGATTTAGTTCTGATATGGTACCGTATGATACCGGTTAATGCCGGGTACTGTTTTGAGTAATTTTTTAAATTTATGAAATAGTTCTTGAATTTTTACAATTGCAAAATAGTCCTTCAATATATTATAGTGCATAATTTATAATTTTATACAAATTTTATCTCTAAAAATCATAATAATAGAAATTTACAATAATTACAATATATTTATTTTTCTTAATATTATTTCACATATTCCATATAAATAATAACCATAATTATTACCTAAAGAAAATTTTTAAAGTAAATTTTGTTATTAATAGAATCAAATGGATACTAAATATAATAATCTAAATCATATAAATTAAAATATGTTCATTAACAAATTATAATAATTACAATTGAATTAAAAGTAGTATAGACACCATAAAAAATCCTATTATAATAATTCTTAATTTTGATAATAAAAAATATTATCATAATTATAATTATAAATAAAAAGACAAATAACTTTTTTCCACTTAATTATATTTTATAAATTAATTAACTAACAATTTATTAAATTTATTTAATAATTAAAATTTACAATATACAATATATTTTTAATTTTATAAAATTTTAAAAAATAAATAATGAAAAGAAATCTTTATCTATAAACCTAAACAATAAAACTTAAATATTTACAGGATATAAAATCCTCTCCCCATGGTAAACAATAGAGATGGCAAAATCGGCCTAACTCGGCCCTTTTTTGGCTCCCGGGCTACGGGACGACTGTTACCTCCCGTTGGCCCTCGAACTTTTATTTATTTATTTTTATAAATAAGCATGATTAGTTTTATTTTCGAGGTCTTGCTAGATCAATGTGTATTGAAATTAATTAGCATGTTAATGTGAATGAGATTATGTGACATAGGTGAATTAAATTAAAGTATTAAGAGTGTATAACATAAAGGGGTATTTTAGGCAAGTCACCTAAGGATGAAAGAATATAAGTTTTTAAGTAAGGGCAAAATGGAACTTGTGCAATTACTAAGGGTATAAAAGAGAAGAAAATGTGGTGTCTTCCATTTGAAGAAGAAAGAAAAACGTGATTAGAAGAGAGGAGAGGGAGAGAGTGTCGTATAAGGAGAAAAGAGGGGGAAGAAAGAAGAGCAACCTAGGTTTCAATTTTTCTTAGCCATCAAGAGTGATTTTTGAAGTTGTTCAAGAAGGAAAAAGGAAGAGGAAGGTTAAAGCTTCCATTAGAACCAAGAAAATCATTGTTGGATGAAGATTCAAGGTAAGTTGATTTTTATTCTTTTGGAGTTTTGAAAGGTTTTTGGTTCAAAGAGCTTGAGAAATGTATGAGTTTAAGTATTCTATAATCAATTTCATACTTTTGGTTCTTTGAGTTTTCCAATTTAAATTTTTATTAATTTGAGATTTTTGTAAATATTGAAGAAAATCAAGAGGAGCAAGAGGAGAGGTATATTTGAGCAACTTTTCAAGTAAGCAATCTAAGGTGGGTGACATTTTTATAGTTGAGTTAATAAGCTATTAAAGTTTCTTTCAAATAAATGGAATTAAATGATTTCCAACTACCTTGAAAATGTGCATTTATTGTCCTTTAAGATGGTTTGAGAATGTGCCATATGTTTTTATATATGAATTTTGTGAATGAATTTTGAGTGATATGGGAATGATTTCAAATTGTTCCATAATTGTTGTATTTGTGGCTTTTAGATGTTTTGAGAAATGGTTATATGATTGGTATATGAATTTGGTTGATGAATTGTGAAATGATGATAGAAATGCATATGGAATATGTCATGTTCATGAAATTGAGTTTCTAAAAAAAAAAGTTCCATATGGGAAAAATGTTTCAAGTTTATGAATTATATGTTATATGGGTTTATGGTGGTCTGCTTTGTCTGTCAAGTGCATTTGATTAAAAAGGCCTCTCTTGCCTGCCCGCTAGTGGCATGGAGTTCCCCCACGAATTCCCATAAGTTCACGGCTACGCAAGACCATTTTGTGGGATTGCGATAGTACGTTCTATTCACGGCTACACAGGACCCTTATGAGAAATGTGTAGTACGTTCCATTATGGATCCACCCAAACCATAATGATGTACTTATGTGTTTACATGTGTTGACAAGTTTGATGAATGCTTGACTTATATGAGTTGTGAATTGGTTTGACAAGTTGAGAATTTGAAAAATATATGTTTTATGGATTTTCATGAGAAATTGCTATGATTATTAGAGTTTTCAATAGTTTTTGCTTGTTACCGATTATAAGATTGTTACCTACGAGCTTTAAGCTCACCCCCCTTCTTTCCTATCTTCAGGTGATGAACAAGATATCGAGTGATCGAGTAAAAGATAATCGAGGCATCACTCCAAAATTTGCATCTTTTGTGTTTTAAACTAGGTTTGTAACCACAAGGCTTTAGTTGCATTTTTTTGAGCAAATTACTATTTATGTATCTTTTTGTATTTTGGGGCATTTTGAGATATTGATGAATTGTGGCTGAAAATTCCTGCTAAAGCTTTGTAAAAACTCTTATATTTTTATGTTAATGAAATATATATATACATTATGTTTTGTTCATGATTTCCAGAGTCTTTATATTGCATTCTCAAGTTTTTGTTGTGGTAGGAATTGTGTACTGGATTCAGGGAGAAAATCGTACTAATCTAGATAGAACTAGAAAAAGTTGTCTAATGGAAAGTTATAGCTTATCCTCTTAGCTTTCTAACGTTATAAAGTATGTACATTTTGGGTATCGGAGTTGAGAGATATGAGCATTATAAGTGGTGATGTTGCATAGGTAGTATGTACATGACAGCTATGGTGAATGATGAAAGTTTGTGTAAGTGATGAATCATTTAAGTTGAGTTTTGGGATTTTAATGCACCAAAGTCAGTAATTGAATGTTTAAGGAATGTCATTGCTTTAGAAGTGAAATTGGGAAGGATATGAGTGAATATGATGTTAGAATGGTTGTAGGAAGCATTGGAGAGAGTTTGGAGGGGTTTGGGTAACTCCTATGTTCATTAGACGAACTTTAGGTCCATTAAGCAGACCTTCTAGGGTCTGTGAGGACCCCCAGCATCACCAATGTCCGTTTGACGGACAATATGTCTGTTAAACGAATCTTCTCAGGTGAAAAATGGCTCCCAAGCTCATCTATGTCCGTTAGGCGGACATGCATGTCCGTTAAACGGACCTTTAAGGGACAACTACAATAAATTACGATTTTTGACCCATTTTAGAAGCATAATCTCGCTTTGTGGTCTTCATAAAAGTTGTATATCTAGAAGTCTTCTTTTAAATAGTTCAAGAATGGCCTCATTCCAAGATTTATAGAGAAAGTTATGCCATTTCTCCTAGGATAGGTACAATATGATTGAGGTTATAAACATGTTTGAATCTTTTAGCCATAAATCCATCGTCTGACTCCTAAATGAAGTGATTCTTGAAGCAATGGTTTCCTAACACATTCTTCTATCCCTCCATAAAAATTGGTAGCTGGTCTCTGATATGACAAATATTGATAGAACGATAGTGAGGGGTCAGTTTAGAGAGCAAAATTGGGGTATTAACATACTTTGGCTTTTTAAGCATAACTTCTTTTATAGAATTCCAATTTGAGATAGTTCTTGATTCAAATCAAACTAGAGAATTGGAGCTACAATTGTTTTGAAGAAGTCGATTATGATTTTGGTGATTGACTAGTGAGGGCACACCACTCTTGTGGGATATGGCTAATATGGGTTCATGGAAATAACCCTCAAGATAATGCACACGCTCACGTCTTATGATGATTCCGAATGTTGGGCTTCGAAAAAGGGGTCCAACAATTCCACAACGACGTCGTTTTAGAATTTTTTGCTTAAAAAATAAATGGCCGGCCTGGCCTGCTTGTGGTTCGTTAGGCCATAGCCCGGGTCACAAGCTGGTCAATTCGTGGTCGAGGTGGGTTGTGGGTCTACCATCCCAACCTGCGGGCCACGAGCCACCATGATCCCAATTTCGACCCTACCCATTGACATTCCTAGTAAAAAATTAAAATTTGTAATTGCTTGTTTTGTGAAACTGAGGTTTTCTTTTTTGAAAGTTAAAATTATACATTGCCTCTATAATGTACTTACATCATGGTATTTAAGTTAGGAAAAAATGTAACTTCTTACATTCAATGAAAGGATATGTTGAGATTTAAGAATACGTGTATGAACAAAAAGTAAAGTTGAAATTGTCTAGAAAGCTCTTCATCTCTCATCTTTTTCCTTGTATTATTGCCAAGACTTGCTTTAAAAGTAGTTGCGTTGTTGTCTTGATGGCAGATGCTGGGTTTTCTCATGTTAGACCTTGTTTGCTTTGCTTGTGACAAACAACAACGGTAGTGCGGAGGTGGAGCAGTGACAGCAATAGAGAAGTAGATTAGAAGAAGAGATGACGACATAGAGTCACCAGAGAGGACAGTTGTCGGAGACGTGTCATCAGAGAGGAGAACTAATGTGTATGTGTTTGTGTTTGTGTGTGTGAGAGAGAGTACCAGAGTAGGAGTGTTAGTGGAGGGGGGAGTTTTGCATAAATATTTTTTTCATAATAGTCCCCCTATTTTACAAATTTTATAGTACCGACCAATACCATGCAAAATCACCAATACTTTTGAACACAGTTTTGTACCGTTTTTTGGCTGGTAGGAACCTTCCAACTTGTACTGGTCGATACGGTATGAAATCCATATCACTACCTACTCCTATTGAGATTAAAGATTACCATAAGAGGAGTATTCCATCACTACACATAGGGCAAGAAGGGTGAAAAAAAATACCACAAAGATTAGTTGATACATATTATGTTGCATATGCATTAACGATGACACAGGAAATTGATGATGTTGATAAACCTTCCACATATTCAAAAGTAGCTTCTTGTGATGATTCAACTAAATGGTTGGTGGTTATGCAAAAAGAGGTGGAGTCTCTCTATAAAAATAGAACCTAGGAATTGGTGAAACCACCTAAAGACAAAGAGATTGTTGGTAGTAAATGGGTCTTTAAAAAGAAAGAAGGCATTCTAGGTGTTAAAGATGCTAGATATAAGGCGTAGTTAGTTGCAAAGGGCTATGGTCATGTTCATGGAATTGACTTTAATGATATTTTCTCAAAGTGCTATTCACTTGACATTGTGATGATCAAAGTACTATTCACTTGACAAAAATTCAAATGTTTCATTAAACGACAAAACACATGATGTTAGGTACCATTTTGTTCATGGGAACATTTCTCAAGAAAATATTATTGTGAAGAAGATTAGCATTGTAGATAATCCAGCTAATATGATGACCAAGTCTCTTTCCGTGAGTAAGTTCAAGCATTGCTTGTTTTTGGTTGGTATTCGTCATATTTGTAGCAAGCCTTTAGGGCTTAATGGATAAAGTGAAGAAAATATAATAATTTAGGGCAAGAGAGATTATGAAAATTCAAGTCAAGGTAGAGAATTGTTATTGGTACCTTAAAATTTTTTTTCAACCAATTAAATTCACTTCCTTGTCATGATTAGAAAGCAAATAATGACAGCTAGCGATAGTTAATTTTAAGTTGGCAAAGTCATAACTATCATGAAATTGAAAATAATGGCCAACCTTAATGCAGATTTATTTATTATATTAATATGTGTTGTTCGACTTATTTAAAGCTAGTTGTATCTAGTTTTTATTTTGCCAATTTAAGTTTGCTACTTTTATACGTTTCTTTCAAATAAGCTGATTTAGCATACTATATATATGTATTGGGTTGCTAAGTTAAGGAGAAGAAAAAAAATTAGAGAGAGAGCCAATTTTAAGAAAGTTTTGAGAGCTTTTGAGTGCTATAATTCCATTATTAATTTTGTGAGTGGTGAGCACATTGGATGTATTTAGGTTCAAGGTTATGTTATTTTAATTGTCTTGTTGTATCTCTTTAATTTATTAGTGAATTTTACTTCTCTTCGACGCAGGCTTATGTTGAACCACGTAAATTCTAATCCGAAATAAATTAGACGTAGGCTTATTCTAATCAATTTTATCCGAAATAAATTTTCGATTGATCATAACAATTTGAAGTGGAAATTTTTAATATAATTGGGAATTTCATTTTGTAATAATAAAGAGTCAAGGACTTGTTGACATAGCAAGACAAGTTAATGGGTTTGCAGTATAATAAATTAGAAGATATGAATGCGCTTAATCAAGGGGAGCTACAAGGGTGATTTGAAAGCATTTGACTATATATAGTGGGATGGGTTCATATACAATGTCAAGGTTAGCAGAGAGTAATACTATTTAAAAGTGGTACATGTAGAATTAAAACAGCATAAAACAAATGCTAAAATGGTTAGAAGTGTCAAGAAAAGAACATCATCACAGTATGGCCAACAATATAATGAGATGTATTAATAAGTTGCTAAATAGATATAATTAAAAGAACTCAGTTCTGTATGCTTTTACCATTAATTATGGACATCCAACTATCTTTTAAGAGACTATGGGTAGTCAATAGAAATATAGATGAATGGGTATTATGGTTGAAGATATAAAGTTTCATAGGATTAAGAAATTGATTGCATCTAGTTAGATCTTGTTTAAAAGGGTTCATATTTTAAAGAATGTAACTGACATATTGATAAAATTGATTAATATGGAAAAATTCAAGCATTATTTGGACTTAATTATTTTTTCAAGTTGATATACATAGAATACAATCCAACCTACATAAAATATATTCGTTATTATGATTGTGTGTCAAACAAGTTCTTCTATGGAGTGTAGAGGTGAAGACACAAGATGGAACATAAGTGTTGGTAGAGAATTTTTTATAGGAAGGATACAACTTAAACTACGACCATATAACAACTTGTATCTATATATATACAAAGAAGATGAAAAGAAGCAAACCTTGACAACAATACTTTAAAGCCTATATTTATATACTAGAAAGGAATAGTGAGAGACTTGACTTAGAACATAATTGTGTCCCAAGTTGTGACTATGCTAGATAGCCTTATTTGAAAATGCATTTTAGATACATTTCAAACTTTGAAAGGGTTATAAGACTATATTCGTATTTAAGTTATGTTAGATTTGGTGATGAGCAAGTTATGTAGAATTATATATATATATAATATAGGTAATCATTTTTAAGTGAGTTATTTATCAATATGGTAAAATCATCTGCTTTTGACTTTTAAAGATATAAGCAAACCTAATTAACTATTTCTTGTTAACCAATTCTTATATTCTTATTATGTTCTTTCATAATACTTTATTCTTATTACATATAATTTCTAAATAGAAACAATTTACTAAAGAGGTTATGGGTTACTTTAATAAATTGATATACTAAATAAAAGGCAGATAAATAGGAATCAACAGCGTCATAGCCAAGGCCATTGCATTGAAAGTGATTTAAGTGGAATGTTGGTGCAATTCAGATGTCGGTTGCTCCCCAAGGTTATTACAACGAGCCTTTGAACACATGTGGAGGATGCACAATATATGCTTAATGAGTAAGAATGAAAAAAAAGGTCTATACTTTTCAGAACACTCAACAAAGAAGAAAATCTTGCTATACGTAATCTAAGAAGAGAATAACTAAAGCATAATATCAGGAGAAGATTAGGCGATTGTAACAGTTAAGAAGTTGCTAAATTGAATAGTCTAGGTTCAATGAATCTACAACACAAATTAGATCTAAAAAGATAACCATATTAGCCCATAACCTGTCGGCCTCGCCCAACCAACCCAGGCAAGAATGGGCGAGTGGGTGGCCCATGCATGTTTGAGTGATCTGCCCAACTCCAACACTCCACCAAAAGACCCAAGCCAAATAACGTAGATAGTAAGGAAAAACAACAATAATATAAAGAAATACAAAGCCCCTAACCTAAATAATGTGAGACAAGTAAACATTAGTGAAAGACGGGGCAATAACTAATAAAGAGAAAGACGTAGAAGCGATCATTATTCTAATACACCCCCACTAATAGCAAGCTAAAATAGAAAAGGTTCCTTTGAGCAAAAGGAGGATTTGATACTTAAGTACCAAATCTTCCGATTGAATTAACACATAGTGAAGTGAGGCAATAACCAAGTTCAATTAGTGAATATAGATCATGAACTAAGAGACCTTTAGTTGAGAACTCCACAACACATATCATATCTTGGTTTGTGCAAACTCTGTGACACAATATGTGAACTATTCTAGGTCATGCACTCACTTTAGGTCTCGTGAGTGCTCTAGAAAGACAACACAAGTCTTTCATAGAGGGCAGGTCACCTTCACACTTAAGTAGGTGAATCCATTAAGTACTTCTCATTAACACCACCTTAATAGGCTATGAATCCATTAAGAGCAAGTGCTCAACCTCTAAGTAGAGTTCAGTGAATCTATTAAGTGCGTCTCTCAAATACCACCTTAACATGGGCTATAAATTCATTAAGAGCCTAAGCTCAACCTTCTTTAGGTCAACATAAAACGTCATAGGGATGAGTAATGACCAAAATTTCACTTAATGGGCTTAAGCCCTATCCCCCTAGATGTTTAAAAAATTAATCTCTTTGATAATCCTTTATTTAACGTATCCATTAAATTCCTTTCAGCTCTTATAAATTCTAAGGAGATAACACCATTCATGAGTATTTGCTTCACCATGCCATGTCTTATACGAATGTGTTGCCTTTGGCCATTGTACAAATTGTTCTTAGCAACTCTAATTGTAGCTTAGGAGTTATAATGTAGTGGAACAGGAGTAGATGGTCTAAGCCATTTGGGCACATCTGTTAAAAGATTTCGAAGTCAATTTGCTTCTTAACTTGCCAACTCAAGAGCAATAAATTCAAATTCCATGGTGGAACTTGTTGTACAAGTCTATTATGTAGACTTCCAAGAAATATATCCTCTACCTAAAGTAAATATATAATTACTAGCTAAACTAACTTTATCATTTTCAAATATCTAATTAGCATCACAATATTTTTCAAGCACAGCAAGAAACGTGCTAAAATGCAAACAATATTTCATAGTGCCTTTTAAATACTTAAGCAAATGATTAAGTGCATTCCAATGTTTACTAATAGGATTATGAGTGTACCGACTCAAACATGAAACAACATGGGCAATATCAAGTCTAGTGTAGATTATAAGAAACATTACACTACCAATAATCTTGGCATAATCACTTTTTGATACACTATCACCTTTTTTTTCATGAGATAAACGCTCGAATCATAAGGAGTTCTCACAGGCATAACATCAAAATAATTGAATTTACGCAATACCTTATCAATGTAATGAAACTGAAACAAAGAAAATATATTATCTGTTTTGGAAATTTTAATTCCAAGAATCACATCAATCTCTTCTAAATCATTCACTTCAAATTGAGAAGATAAAATTTCTTAGTCTCATTAACCACATCAATAGTAACACAAAAAATTAACATGTCATCTACATAAAGATATATCACACATTTTGATCCTACCATTTTGAAATAACCATAAGAATCAAAAGCATTAACAACAAAACCATTTTGAGTCAGGGTGATACTGAACTTCTCATACCATTGTTTTGGAGCTTGTTTAAAGCCATACAAGAACTTTTTAAGTCTACAAACCTTGTTTTCTTGACCAAGAATCACAAAGCTTTCATGTTGCTCCACATATATATTTCCTCCTCTAAATCCCCAGTCAAAAATGTTGTTTTCACATCTATTTGATGCACAACTAAACCATGGATGATGGCTACGGCTATTAGAGCATAAACAATGGCAATCTTAGTCATAGGTGAATAGGTATCAAAGTAGTTAATCCCTTTTTTCTGGTCAAAACATCTCACTATAAACCTTGCCTTAAACCTTTCAATGGAACCATCATATTTGTGTTTCCTTCTAAACACCCACTTACCACTAATAGGTTTACAACCATTAGGTGAGTCAGTAAAATCCTAAGTACGGTTAACCTGAGAGGATTCTAATTTATTGTTTATAGCCTTTTTCCAAAACGGAGCATCTATAGATGTTGCTTCTTTTTCATAGATCTTAAGGTCATCATCTAGAAGAAATACTGACACAATCTCCTCAATTATGACATCAAATTTCTCAATCTCAACTAAGAAAGTGGTAATAAAATTAGGTCCAAAACTAGTTTTAGTTATACACCTCCTACTCCTTCTAATTTCAATAATAGACTCATTATTAATAGAAGCAGTAGCATGCACATTATTAGAAATAGGTAAATGCATAGAAACATGCTCATAATTCACATTTGTAGAATTATAAGGTAAAGTCATAAACTCATTTTTCTTGTAAGGAAAATCATCCTAAAAACATTCAGCATCTCTTGATTTAGAAATAGAATTATCACTTAAAGACCTAAATCTATAAGCTACATTATTTTAAGCATAACCAAAAAAAGCAACATCAAAAGTTTGAGGCCTAATATTAGGTCTCTTGAAGTCAGGTAAACCAACCTTAGCTAAATAACCTTATACTTTCAAAAATTTTAAGTTAGGGGCAAAACCTTTCCACAACTCATAAGGGGCTTTATCTAACTTCTTATGGGGCACTTTTTTGAGAACATAGCATACAGAGAGTACAACCTCTGCCCATAAATTTTCAAGCAAAACAAAACTTAGCAATATAGCATCATCATCTCTTTAAGTTTTTTTTCTTTCTGCTATAGCATTCTGGTCACATAATGCAACATCCCACTACCATAGGGTACACACCCAAACTTCCAAGAACATTCAGGTATATATCCTACGATAATGGTATGTTTGAGCAAAACAGATCCAACTTATACATGGCATCATCTAACATAATCAGAAGTCGTCAAATTTTAAAACCATTCACTTCATTCATTGATAAAGCTTACACT
>JAOSBN010000004.1:36246210-36287321 GCA_027563595.1 Erythroxylum suave | reverse complement strand
ACTTATGCATGACGTGTATTTTCCTATTTTCACAGAAATTTCTCATAATTATTTATTCTAGCCTTAACATGGGTATCGGGATGTTACACATAAACCTTTAAGGAAATTTGTGCTACGCTCACCACCTCTATCTGACCTTACTCTCTTGATGTTTTTGTCAAGTTACTTTTCCACCTCTAATTTGTATTTAAAGAACATCGCCTCAGGCTTATCTTTAGTTCCTAGAAGGTAAACCTCGGTGTATCTCTAAAAGTCATCCAAAAAATTCATATATTACTTTTCACCTCCTTTGCTCATGATATTCTTGAAATATGCTAAATCCAAATGAATAAGCTCTAAAAGTTCTATCTTTTGACTTGTGACAGATTTAAAAGGTTTCTTGGTATACTTGGCCTCAACACAGATTTGAAACTTAGAGAATTCATTTGTGTTTACTACATGTATTAGGTCCATTTCTCTAAGTCTCTTAATGGAGGCAATTTTCACATATCTGAATCTACCAAGCCATAAGTCAACAGATCAACCATATAAGTAAAAGCAGAGGTACTACCGTTCACTAATTCAGATTCAACATTAAGTACAAAGAGACCCCTTGTGGGATATCTTTCCCCACAAGCTCCTTATTACAAGATAGTACAACCTTATCAAGTTCAAACACAAGTTTTAGTCTTATTCAATAAAAAACTAGAAACTAAATTCCTATGAGGACTAGGAACATACAAATCATTATTTAAAGATAAAGTTTTGCCAAAAGTCAACTTGAGTAGAATCTTTCTTTTATCAAGGACTTCGACAGTACTAGAATTGGCCATGTAAACACATTTACCATCAAAAGCCTCTTAGAAATCATGAAACAAATCTTTATTAGCACATAAATGCCATGAGGCTCTCGTATCAAGCACCCAATCAACTAGTTAGCCACCAAATTAGCCTCAACAACAATAACAACAATAATTTCATTGTTTTCAGCCAAGTTTTCTTATGGAGCAAGTTGTTTTTGGATAGTCTTTTGTGCACCTTGACATTGCGAGCATTGGTAGGCTTTATAGCCAAGCTTCCCACACACAAAGCATGCAGCTTTGGGCTTCTAAATTTTGAAGTCCAGTTTATTGAAATGCTGCTTTTTGTAGGGATGACAATGGGTCGGGCTCACCAATTTTTTAAAATTAAAAGTGTAAAACAATGTCATTTTTAATTGAGTTCAAGCCTAGGCTACCTAGGCCCAAATCTGCTCAAGATCTAACTCTTTTAAGCAAAACAATGTCTTTTTGTTTAAAATAGTTGGGCCTCAGGTCGGTCTAGGTCAACACATTGAAAATACCTAAACTTGGGCCCATGGGCTAACCCATTGCAATCCTTAACTTTTTGCCATGGTTTAACTTTTTCTTTTTCTTCTCCTTAAACCTATCTTTAGACACATTAATAACATATTCTATAAGGTTAGCATTAGTGTGATTAATAGAAAGATTATTAAGCTTATCTTTAAATCAATTGGCTTATTCTGTTATCATGTTGTTGATTAACTTTTAAAGATTCATGTCTTTCTTCTTGTGCTTGAGTTAAATGCGGTATTCATTCCAAGAAAGGGGAAACTTCTCTAATAGTAGATTGGCTTAAAGTGTTTCACATATCTACATGCCTTCACTAAGTATGTCAACAACCATGTTTTCTTATTCGTGCACTTGTCCCATGACTGATTTGTCACCAACCATTTGCAACTGCAGCCACTTGCAGAAGAAATACTTTTTCTTTTTGGCGTTGTCAGCCGCGTGCTTCTTCTCAGGAGTATCCCATATTGATTTGGCGGATTTGTTGGTGTAAAAAAGATCGAACAGAATGTTAGACAGATGGCTTAACATCTGCCTATGAACCAGACTGTTGTTTTTCTTATACTTTTTCAAGTTTTCAACTTTATCCTTGGTAAGAGTTGCAAGAATAGTAGAAAAGCAACATCAGAAGAGCGAGCGGAGTAACTGTAACAACTGGAGGATCATTGGACAACACATAATCGACCTCTAATTGTTCAAAAAGATTAGCAGCCTCTGAGACCACCGTTTATAATTGGTTCTATCATGTGGTTCAAGTTTAGATAGATTAGGGAGGGACTTCTAGAGATTAAATTGGTATTGTTAGCTGATATGTTTTTAATTGTTGATACATTTAATCATTTACTTTTAGCGATTATTGACATGAAATTGCTTAAGATACTCACTTTAATTCATATATGATTTTAGGTACAATTTGGAAGAAAAGAAATTAAAGTGATTCAAAAGCACTATATTTGAGTTGTTTTCTGAAGGTCAATTTCGCTTGCCTTCAGGGAGAAAGAAGAAGAAAATTAAAAGAAGAAAAAAATGCAAAGAACAGTAAATCAAGATGGACAACTGGAAAAAGAGAAGTAAAACGACAATGTAAGAAGAAGAAAATGCAGTGTAGGAGGTTAAAGTAAAACAGTCTGTGTTTTATGCAGACGTCCTGTGTTTTATGCAGACGACATCTGCATTAAACGTAGACAAGAGTTGCGTTTCATAGGCAACTGCTGGAGGGTTAAGTGAATGAACACATGAATAGGAGGCTGGACTGAAAACTATGAGAGTTTAATTGTCCCATCGCGCTACAATGGAGGGTTGAGAAGGGTGTGTGACAATAAATAAGAGAATAAGGTTGCAACATTGAGATAAGAGTAGGCAGGGCTTTTGATAGGGTTCAAATTATAGGGGCTAAAGCATTTTTGGGAGGGATTCATGGACAGCTACACATCCCGACATTGGTTTGGAAGTAACAACGACGTCGATGACCCGAGTTAAGTGTATTTCTTATTTTTGTAGATTAGAAATTGATTGTGCCATCATATGTTAATTGATTTAGGTTTTGTGTATAGATAAGGCAGGGTTTTTGATAGGGTTCAAATTATGGGGGTTGAAGCATTTTCGGGAGAGATTCATGGACAACTAAACATCCTGAAATTGGTTTGGAAGTAACAACGACGTCGATGACCCGAGTTGAGTGTATTTCTTATTTTTGTTGATTAGAAATTGATTGTGCCATCATATGTTAATTGATTTAGGTTTTGTGTATAGATAATTAGATTTTCATTATTGTTTGGTTATTTGTGCACGAACCTATTGGGTATTAAATAATGATGATTTTAATATGTTCATTGACTCGTTTGATTGCATACCCATTGCTAGAATTTCAATATATTCCGTAATTGTTATGTTGAAATTCATGTGTAGCGACTAATGATTTGTAATCATTAGGGATAATATGACTTAGGTTAAATGACGCATCGCATGTGGTTGTTGCCTTAATTAATTAGTTTTCCTAATTTATAATGCTACTGCTTAATTAAATCTAGAGATCGTATCCTAGGTTATTTGGTGGTTAGGTTTAATCAACGATCGTATCTTGATTAAACAAAACCTAAGGAAAAACTTGGGTTAATTATTAACCCACGATTAATAGTTTCTAAGAGAGGTTTGAGAACAACAAATCGTGAAAATATACTTAATTAGGGTGTAGGTTGAGATTGAACCAAAGAATTGGATCCTTATCGAATTCCCCAATTTTACCATTTTTCGTATATTTTCTTTAATTTTTTTTATTAGTCTAGCTTCATTTTATTTTTTTTTCCAAAATCCAAAATCCCCCTTTACCTAAACACCAGTTAATTTAATTTCATAAGCTAGCCAAACACTCCCTATAGGATCGACCTAGACTTACCACTGCTACAGTAGTATTCTAGTTATTTTATTTTAACTAGCATTATGACATGAACTGTCAAATTTTTGCGTCGTTACCGAGGAGTGCGGTGTTTAGTTTTTGTTTGCGATTTTAATTGGTGTTTTGTATCTATTTGTTAGTAATTCAATTATTTCATGATCATTTTTTTTCGTGTTTGTGTTTTATACAAATTAAAAAATCGATATAGATGGAAGTAATTTTTTCTTTAATTCATATACTCAATCTTATAATAATGTTTCGACTGATTAACCTAACTTTTGTTATGGATAGGATAATCAACTGAATTACTTCCAAGATAGTTTACAGGAAGCACATCAATTCTCATACAGATCAGAAGCTTCCTATCATAACTCCGATCCATCTCTAAAGGAGTTGAGTAATATTGTGAACGATAATACTTTGCAATTGTAGCATAATACTTTACAATTCTAGTAGGATGGAGTGCAATTTCTAAAAATTACATGGTCTAGCGCCCAAGATTCGAAAAGCCAACATGAATTAGGTACATCTCTAGAAGAAATACTTAATATTATGACTGCAAACAATCTTAAAATTCAACAGGATATGCAACGGTTTCAACATAATATGCGACAGTTATTTCAAAAAGTTGTACAGCAAATCCGACAGGATGTTCTGTAATTCCAGTAAGATGTATTGCCTCGATGAGGGGATATCAATCATCTAAAACCACAAAGCAAAGAGGAGTAGCCATATCAACCTGAGGTGTACCCAATGGACATTTGTGTGGTACCTTTACAAAGTGATGAGGAGCTTGAGAATTTTAAAGTCAACCCTCTACGAATTACTTATGTAGAAGAAATAGAGGAGGAGCTCAAAGCAGAAAAAGTTGTATAAGTATCAAGTCCGTAATTCACCTTTACCTAGTAGGTTGGAAGAATTAAACAAAAAAGAAAAAGGCTAAGAGTCATTCGAATTATTTCAAAAGAGCGAGGACTCAGTAGAGATGAAGAATCTGAAGATAGGGAAGACGCTGGAGGTGAACGTTTATCAACCAAGGCCCTGTGTAGAAGAACCTCATGTGGAGGAGCCATATGCCTAAGAATCACAAATTTGTCACATAAGGATGAAACATGAAGTCGAGCTAGCAACCCTAAACAAAGGCGTTACTTGGAAGGCAACCCAAGGGAAGTAAATTTCTTTTCTTTACATTTTCGCATTTCTTTTTATATGCATACATGTTCTTTGTTGGTTTATTTTTGCTTGTTTTTAAGTTTTCAATCAAAATGAGAGAAAGAATAAAACAAACAAAGAAACATTTACTCGTTTTTTGTTGCTTCTGGGATATATAGTCATGAGTAGAGAATGAGTTGACTAGAGAATTTCATAGCAACTTTGGCATGTACTTTTGCTCTTGTGATTGGTTGATAGGCATTATCTTTAGAACAGCAGTGACTAGTGGTAGACAAAGCAGGTGAGATTTTGATCCTTATTAGACTAAAACATCCATATCAGTCTCATTTTCATTTGATAATGTGTGACCTTCATGACATGTACATGCTGATTTTGCGTTGAATTTCTATTTGAGACCACATTTTTTTCACATGCATGAACACGGATATGATCAGGCATTCTTTGCTTTTTCAAACTACATTAGCCAAATAGCCTACCCATTATATGATTTTCCTTTTTGATAAGCCCTTTTGATCATTATCAGCCTTTCTTCTTGTATCAACCACATTATATGCTTTATACTTAACCAAATGCCCTACCTAAGCCATAAAGCTAGTGGAACATTTGTGATTGGTGAGTTTGTGGGTGTACAAAAGTGTAAGTATGGGGGTTTCCATATGTGTAGGGTTGTTAAGATGTTGGGATGTTTTATCATTGGAATTCCCATGGTAATGTAGTTTATTTTAATTTTTAAAAGGAAAAGAAAGAAAGAAAAGAGAAAAAACAAAAACAAAAAAAAGAAAAAGAAAAAGAAAAAGAAAAAGAAAAAGAAAAAGAAAAAGAAAGAAAAAAGAAAAATGTATAAATAAATTTATCAAGGAGGAAGTGCATATGAGTTTGCAAAGTTATTCATGATTAATGCATCTGTCTAGAGTTGTAATGAATATGATATTTGAGTATATTCAATATGAGGTAGATGTTGACTTGGGAAGTTCACTCTTGTGGTTTCAATATATTATTGAATATAAATTGTATGAGTGATTCTTTTGGATTGGTATATGCTTCATGTGATTTATGTGTGAGAGCTTAATGGGGTTGTGAAATATAAATGTTGCATTTGTCATAGCTAACGATACTCAGTTTTTGATGAGTGTTACTTTATTTCATTAGCTTAATGGCTTTTCATGTTAGTTGACCTAAATACGTCTCACCTTGCTTTTGCCCACATTACAACCTTGAAAATTCCTTTAATCTATGATTTTGCATGTGAATTTTAATGGTGGAGAAATGAAATGATATGTAAAGTTGTGGATTGTCAGATCATGAATGGTGTTGAGTGTACCTGTTGATATATTTTAGTTAAACACATTTTCCGAGTCTACCATTAGATTGCTCAGTTTTTAAAGATATTATTGATTGATCATAAGTAAAAGCTTGGAATGTTGAATTCTTGATGATTTTTGAAAGTCACTCATCTTTGCTTGAGATTATATAGTATTGGAAAATATAGGAATTGAGTAAATGTTTTGGGGTCTTTGAGCTTAATTTTGATGTTTTGCCTAAGGACGACCAAAAATTAAGTGTGGGGGAAATTGATATGTGATTAATTGTTGATACATTTAATTATTTACACTTAGCGATTATTGACATAAAATTGTTTAATATACTAACTTTAATTCATATATGATTTTAGATACAATTTGAAAGCAAAGAAATTAAAGTGAGTCTAAAGCACTATATTTGAGTCTTTTTTCAAGATTAATTTTCGTTTGTCTTCATAGAGCAAGAAGAAGAAAATTAAAAGAAAAAAATGCAAAGAATAGTGAATGAAGATGGACAGCTAGAAAAAGAGAAGCAAAACGACAGTGTAAGAAGAAGAAAACACAGTGTAGGCGGTTAGAGTAAAAAAGTCTACGTTTTAAGCAAACGACATCTATGTTTCACGTAGATAAGAGATGCATTTCACAAGTAGCAGCTGGATGATTAAGTGAATAAACATGTGAATAAGGAGGTTGGATCAAAAACTATGACAGTTTAATTATCCCATCACGCTACAGTGGAGAGCTAAGAAGGGTGTGTGGAGTGAAGAGAGTGCCGGCGGTTTAGTGGTTGGCGTGAAGAGAGGTGGCAGAGAAGAGAAGTGTGGTGAATATTAGGGTGGACCAAAAACCCACAGTTTATTTGTCACATCATGAACAGTAGATAGGAGAAGAAGGTTGCAGCATTAAGAAGAGAATAAGTAGGGTTTTTGGTAGGGCTATAAGTATGGGGGCTGAAGCATTTTTTCGAGAGAGATTCACGGAGGGGTAAACGTTTGGACGCTAGTTCGGAGATAACATTGATGTTGACGACCCGGGTTGAGTGTATTTTCTTATTTTTTGTTTCTTTCTCTCATTAGAAACTGATTGTGTTATCCTATGTTAATTGATTTGAGTTTTGTGTATAGATAATCATATTTTTGTTATTGTTCGGTTATTTGTGTATGAACCTATTGGCTATTAGATTATGATGATTTTAATGCATTCATTGAATCTTTTGATTGCATACTCATTGCTAGAATTTCGATATAATTTGTAATCGTTATGTTGAAATTCATGTGTAGTGACTAATTATTCATAATCGTTAGGGACAACATGAACTAGGTTAAATGACGTATCATACGTGGTTGTTGCCTTGATTAATCGGTTTTCCTAATTCGTAATACTACTACCAAATTAAATCTAGAGATTGTATCTTAGGCTATTTGGTGGTTAGGTTTAATCAACGATCGTATCTTGATCAAACAAAACCTAAGGAAAAACTTGGGTGGATTATTAGTCCCCGATTAATAGTTTCTAGGAGAGGTTTGAGAACAATAAATCGTGGAAATATGTTTAATTAGGGTTTAGGCTGAGATTGAACCAAAGAACCGGATCCCTACTGAATTTCCCAATTTTACCATTTTTTTGCATATTTTTTAATTTGTTTTTATTATTCTAGCTTCATTTTATTTTCTTTTTCCAAAATCCAAAATCTCTCTTTACCTAAATGCCAGTTAATTTCATTTCATAAGTTAACCGAACGATCTTTGCGGGATCGACTTAGACTTACCACTACTACAATGGTAGTCTAGTTATTTTATTTTAACTAGCGTTACGACACGTGTTGTCATTAGCCATTGACCAAGATGAATTGCTTTCAAATTGTAAGAAATAAAAAGGTTGATCAACGGGAATCAGCTACATTGTAGCCAAAGCTACTACCTTGAAGGTGATCTCAGCGGGATGTCAGTGCAATCCAGATGTCGGTTACTCATCAAGGTTATCACAACGAGCCCTTGTACATGTGCACTCGTGGGCAAGAGAGTGGAGGATGCACAGCAGATGCTTAAGGAGTAAGAATGCCAAAAAGAAGGTTTGTAGTTTTCGAAACACTCGACGAAGAAGAAAATCTTGGTATATGTAATCCAAGAAGAGAATAATTGAAGCATAACGTCAGGAGAAGATCAAGTGATTGTAACAGGTGAGAAGTTACAAAATCAAAGAGTCTGGGTTCAATTTATCTACAATATATACTAGATCCAGAAAGATAAACATATTAGCCCACAGCCCGCAAGTGGGTGATGTGCACATCTGTGAGTGGTATGCCCAGCTCCAACACTCCACCAAAAGACCTAAGCCATACAACTCAAACAAATAAGAAAAAACAATAATAATATCAAAAAGTACAAGGCCCCTTACCCAACTAATATGGGACAAGCAAATGTTAGTAGAAGAAGGGGTAACGACCACTAAAGAGAAAGACATAGAAGCTGTCTTTATTCCAACACTCCCTTCATATTGTTATTCATAAAAGTAAATTGATGCAAAAATTGAAAAGAATAAAAAATTACAAAAACTCCCGTTAGTGAAGTTTTCTCCTTACTTCTAAATCATGTGTTTCTTCTTAGTATGTTAATGTACTCCCTTTAATCATAATGACACTATAGATATGTTTAATCAAAATAACATTTCTTTTTTATTTATAGCCTTACAAGTTATACTTAACCTAAACCTAAAAGTTTTCTTGGTCTTTACCCATATACATCATTCATTGCTTAAATATGTAAAACTGCAACACAGTCCTTTTAGTTTAGGTTTTTACGTTTAACGTAAAAAATAAAAGATTGCCCTTTAGAGTTCATAATTACAATATAAAAAAAGTCTATTTTTTTTAACTCAAACTTATTTTATTGAATGGAAAAGTTGGAGAGTCGATAAGGTGTAACGTGGTTAATATACATATTTAGTTTGAAAGAAAGAACATCCTAATCATTGAAAGACTATAACATATGCAACATGATGCTCTCTTTCCTTTATTCTTTGTTTACACCTACATTAGCCACACTTGAATTTATTATTATTATGTTGGTTTCAAATTACATAAAAAAATTATTCTAGGGAAAAGCCATAATCAATTCCAAAAGCAATTGGTAAAATCTCTTATCAGCTAATGATTCATCATTAAGATCAATAAAGAATGTCTATGCTTATTACATTAAAAAAAATAATTTTTTGTAGATGAAATGTGTATCAGGTGTAGTATGGATTCTAAGGAAAAAAATTTTATGCTAAATAATTCCTACAACCCAACCTTTAAGTCCATTTGACAGCTAGGGTCATGCAACAAAATTTCTTATGAGAAAGGCTTACATTTCTTTGAGACCTAGTTTCCCAAAAGTTACTTGTAAAGGACTTATTCTTGCTCAAGGTACTCTAACCAAACATAGCTTTATTACATGGTTAGTATTGCAGAATAGGCTTCCTACAACAACCAATTTAACGAGATTGATTAGCTAAATATTTGAGGATTGCACTCTCTGTAATTTATGTGATGCTAAAATTGTTGACCACCTTTTCTTTAAGTGTGAATCTTTGTAGCAATATGGTAGCATCTTCTTACTTAGCTTGGAGTACAAAGACAAACGGGTTATTATCAAACTAAACTACAGTGACACAGATAGTTAGAGGCAGAACAATGAATGTTCAAAATTTTAAATGTGTGTTTGCAACTTCTATTTCTATGATTTGGCAAGAGAGGAACTTTTAAAAATTTTAAAGTAAAAAAAGATTCTATCTGTAGGTGGTGAGAGAAATAGTACAACTCATTCATTAAAAGAGTAATTAGTATTGAGGGTGGACTCTAGTATTGGCTATGAGGAATTGATATCCTTATTAATTTGATTTGATTTGTTTGTTAAAGATATGTATTGGAGGAATGCTATCACATAATGAAGTTGGAATAGAAGCCTTTCTTAGAAGGTACTATAGTACTAGTTGCTAATGGCTTTTGCATCTCTCCCTAAGTTAAGTTGTAACGGTTCAGTTCTTTTGGACTAAAGTTTTGTCTTTAGCATGTACATAAAGCATTTTTGGGAATGAAAAATTACTTCATTTTCGCAAAAAAAATCAATGAAAAATTTTTCAGCAGCTTTTTCTTCTTTGGAGTTATTGGAGAGACAAAAACAAAGGTCCAAGAAGAAGGTTTTCTTTTTTGTGGATCATCAAATGTGCAAGGAAATTAATCTGTATAACTCACATTTACAGGTTTATATTTTAAGAGTGCTTCTGGAATAATATGGGATTTCTTTAGAATTCTTTGGGAAAATATAGCCTGGCACACTACTATATGCTACGACATGTTCTTCTCTAGAATATATAGGTGAAGACCTAGGTTGAAATAATAATGTGTTAGTGTAGCAAAGGATTTTTCAAGGGAGGACACGATTTGGGCCATAGACGTGTTATAACCTGTGTTCATATATGGAGAAAATAAAAAAATATGAAACTCTAAGACATAAATGCACTAGAGCTTATATCTATATACGGGAGAGTAACAATAAGATACACATCCTAGGATATGCATGTATCCTAAGCCATATCCACAATAAATAACTTTATTTGAATTGGCATTTTTGGTAAATATCAAAGTCTAGAAGGATTCTAGAACCTATTTTGAGTTGTGTTCAAATTTTATTAGATTTGGTACGAGGAAAGTTACACAAAATTGTGTAAGATAGATTTTATAATCATTATACTTATATAAACCTAGTATATGTATATAAAATGTGTAATCTTTTTTAAGTGAGTTATTAATCAATACAGTAAAACTAACTGCTTTTGGCTCTTAAGAACATAGCCTCGACCAATTGACTAAATGTGGTCAAAAAAACTTATTATTTTCTTTCATATTACTTTATTCTTGCCATATATAATTTCTCAACACGTGATATCATAACATTCTTAAGGTAACAATGACTTTGGTTGTAAGGTTTAAAGTGGCAAAGTTAATGGAACTTGGAATTTTAGACTGTAGCAATAGAAAGTAAAATATTTGTAAGAATAACAAGAGATTTTGAAGGGCTTGCGAGAGAATGATTCAGAAAACAAGATTCCACTCAATTAAGAGGAGTTACAATTGTGAATAATTAGAACTATTCGGCTATGTCTAAAAAATAAGGTCATAGATCATGTATGTTACATTTATTGTATAGATAAGGAAGACGCTAGAGAGTAGATACATGTCAAACTTTCTCATAAACAAGTTTATGAGAAGTATAGACTATATAGTATGAAGAAGTATGAGGTAACAAATCTACAACAACATATCAATGTGTTCAAGCAAATAATCAATGACATGTTAAACCTTGAGGTGACTAATGAGGATAAAGTCATGATTCTACTTTACTCTTTACCTACATCTTATGAATATTTAGTGTGCATACTTATATTGCCTAAGAAGATAATTAGGATGAAGGACATCACTATTGCATTATTAGCTTACAACAGGCAAAGATTTAATATAGATAAAAGCTCTCAAGTTAAAGAGTTGCATTTGAGGAGAAACAAAGATCATGGATGATAAAATGACAATCTAGTGTTATAAGTTCAAGAAAATTGGGCATATTAGGCGGGATTGTCTAAACAAGAAGTTAAAAAAAAAACTGATGATTCATAAAGTTCTACTAATGTAGTGTAGAGTGAGATTTAAATTACAACAACAAAAACATACTCTATTATTTAACCAATTAACTTCAAAACTCATAGAAACTAGCTATATGAAATTATATCACATGACACTAAATCAGGATTAGTTTGTGTCATACACATTAGACAACTTTACCAGTATTTTGACGGAGGATGATAAAGCTTACAAAATAGTACGACATAAGAGCAAATGATTATGATGTTTGATGGTGTTGTTAGGATATTAAGAAGTGTTTGATATATACTAGATTTGAATAAGAATATGATCTTTTTAGGCACCTTATATGTGAACGATTTTGGCTCTAAAATTGACAAAGATAATACTAAGATGATAAATGGTATAATGACTATGATGAAAGGGCAAAAATTTAATGAGAAACATCAACAAACTAAAAGGAAGCATAGTTGTAATTAGAGTAGTATAGTCAAAGAAAGATAATACTGCGTTATGACATATATGGCTAGGTTATAACAGTGAGTAAGGGATGACATATCTTTATAAAGGAGCTTATAAAAGGTGTCAAACGGTAGAAGTTAGACTTCTTCAAGTTTAATGTACTTGGTTAAAAATTTTAGAGAAGCTTTCAAGGATGTGGCGTTTGAGGGGCAACACATACTGAGGTAAACATATAAATAGAAAGGGTCATAGTCAATAGAGAGTAGTACTGATTTAAAGGTGGTACAAATGAAATTTAAAAAAAAATGCTAAAGATGTTAAAAATTCTAGTTCAAGAAATAAAACAATGTTAAGAAAAGAACACGATCTCATTATAGATAAGGATAGAGCAAAATATACTATTAGGTCACCAAGTAGATATGGTTGAAAGTAATCTGTTTTATATGCACTTACTATCAGTGATGAAGATTCATCTTTCAAGAGACTATGGATAATTAGAAGAATAGGTAGAAGAGTGTTATGGTTGAAGATATGAGGTTTTGTAAGATTAAGAAATTGATAGCATCTGATTAAATCTTGTTTGAAAAGATTCATACTTTAAAGAATGTAATTGATCTATTGACAAAACTAGTTAATTGACAACTACAGCACGTGCCTCGAGAAGGGAACCAATGTGTTGATACTCTGGCTAAACTAGCAAGCATAGGCAACTCCGGACTACAAATTCTCCAAGGCCCATCAATGCCAGTGTTGGAGCTGCTTAATCGAGACAGACAAGGCGCAGTGTACTGTCGAGCTATGGTCTAGCGGTTTTTTAAGTTTTGCATAATCCGTTGTATACACACAAACAAAAAGTCAAGCTTTGCTGGGACTTGATTAATGACTTGAGGTGATAAATATAGGTATAATCCAACTTATATAAAGCACATTTGTTATGTACACAAATGTACAATTTTAAAGGCATTTTAAAAAATATCTTAGTTAAACATGGTATATTCGTCAAGGTAAAGATTATTGTGTATAGTTCACATACACGAATGTGCAATTTCGGAGTGTTTCAAGAGGAATACGATAGCTGACTTTTCTTCTTGATATGTTAAAGTAGTCTCATTATTCATAGCGACACTGTAGACTCGTTTATATAGTCATAAATTTGGTGCATCCGTCCACAATATCTTTCTAAACGAGTTGGATGGCAAAGGCCATTAATATCTACATCGTTTTCCGTTTCCTAACTAGTAAAATGCAGCTGTTCCCGGACAAAAGAGATCAGCTACTCTGGATTTGAGCAGCCCACATCTGCCGGAGCTGGAGGGCACTTGGCTTGTAATTCGTGAATGAATGTAGTTATAGTTTGTACATATCCTTCATTAATTTCGTCAAGCTGATTTGAGGATGCCGGCGTTTTGGTACCATTCTTACTCCCTCTGTGATTCTGTACAACGAAAAACATTTCAAAGCTTATCCAAACTCTCATAACAAATATGGAGAATGAACGTGCACTAAAAAGTTATATACCCTTCTTCTCTTTGGAGGTCTCGCTCTAGTGTTCATTATCTCAATCAGCCCGTCAAACTGTAGAAGGCAGAAATACCATTACAAGAAACGAAATTATCCCACAAAAAGAAGAAGAGAAATGGGTGGAAGAGATATAATGCCAGAACGTTCTTACCTGTTGAACAATCTTTTCATACTTACTTGCACATTGATATAGCCTACTTTCATCGTCCATTTTCAACACTATATCTGATTTATCTTCCTCTAACCTATTTCTTAGTCTCTCATGAAGGGCTCAAGGGTTGCATAAGAGCTCCTATATATAGAAGAGGGTTGTTAGAGGATGATCATGTTCAACATGCATGAGAATGTGAGAACAGATGGGAGTGGTCTTCTTGAACATATGTGTCCGATTGGCCGTTACACACCGACCCTTTCGAATATACAGACTAAAACTTGATCAGATAAAAAGCAAAAACCGTTATCTGGTTGATTAGCCACTTTTATCTTTCTTACGCGTAAACGAAACACCATTCTTGTGATAAGGAACTATCATCAGGTCAAAGTTTCTTGTTAACTTTTATGAGAAAAGCTAGATTTATATTAGACCCAATAAGAAGGGAATAAAGCCGTTGCCATATGAAGAGGATGTATGAAACTCTATTCATTAACAGTAATATTAACTACTCTACTTATATCCTTGCGTCCCATACCACTATGCAATTCTAATAAATTTAGATACAAACGAAGAACAAAAAAAAGTATAAAATCTTGTAATTATATTCTCTTGCAATCAATAATACCTCGTATTATTTGGTATTGAATTTGGTTCGAGTATAGTGCTATATCAGTATCAATCAATATCAGATACTAGGAAGTACCATATTAATACCGTCATGTAAATGTTTATTTATTAACTACATTAGTAATAAAAAATAAAAAATAAAAAATTAATTACTTTTAAATTCATTTTATTCTATCTTTTTTTTTGTTTACAAAGAGAAACACACAAACAAAACTACTTTAAAGCATGCCTCGATGATACAAATGGCCTTGGCTATCTAACTGGATAAGCAGTCGCGTCTCCTGTGGAGGATCCTGCAGAATATGGAGGCCTGGAGGACCTCGAGCGGCGTATGAGGCCAAACTATCGGTACTTTGGTTCCCCTCCCTGTAGATGTGTTGGAATCGCGTCGTCCATGCTCGACTTAACATGGCTTGAATTTCCTGCACTACAAAATAATTAACGGTAAGCATACGCGCTGAAGAAGAAAGTAAATTATGGACTTCTAACGAATCCACTTCCAGAATAATCTGCCGATGCCCTCTATCTTATTTAGATCTATGAAATGAACAGCACTCGAGGTAGACCTGTCACAATCACTCTCTGTATTCAGCTGAACATGTAACGCATCCTGATGCAAATGATCTGTTCATGGCTTAGGCCCATAAAAGTTGTACTTTGGATAAGCTCAATGGGCTTGGAGTCTCAATCACCCATACTACAGTACACCACAAGTCGCCATCGAAAGTGACGACAACATGACGGTGTAGATGAGCCTATAGTTCTGAGATTGGTTAAGAACGAACTGGAGTTAGGTCGAGGCCTGACAGTTTGACACGTCATCTAAAATCTCTGTCAGTTTTTAGACAGAGGCTTGTAAGGACTGTAAATAAACGCATATTTTACATGTTATAATATGAAATGAAAAGCCAATAGTTAAATCACACCAAGCAAAAGGTGAATCTGCGTTCCATTTTCACCAATTTGTATACGAAATGCCCTTTTAACACGTACAAGAGAAGACAAGTTTGGAAGCAAAGATTGAACTAATGGCAGTGGAAACCCATGCTTTTAACGTCTAGTGATAGTCTGGGCGTTCATGATAGGCTTCTGACAAATTTCACCAAATAAGATATCGATGATGTCATGGTGCTCGGCTTTCTTTTCTAGCAGGTAAAATAAATCCAATACATTATAATTAGATGTTGATAAACAAAAAAACGAGTGGCAAGGCGATGATGATCTTATATAATATTGTTGAAGAGGGTGGGCAAGAAAGTGTGAGCTGGAGCTCTGGACAAACTAGAAGGTTTAACCAAATTCATTCAATTTTGATGACGTACCTGTTCCATGTACCATGCCTCATTTGCAGTGACTTGGATCTTTCAAGAGCAAGCTTTTCCATAATATAAAAACAATAATATTATTTTATAATATAAGATACCCTTTTGAGTGCTGTTGTCAAATGACTGATCCTGACAGTTTTGTTCTTGACGTAATTCTGAAATCAAAGTAAAAAAGAAAAGCAAAAAAATAAACTAGGCAAGGCTTATTTTAATGGATCCTTAATGTCCTAGGTAGAAAATATGCCTTACATGGTGGAAACTGGGTTCTGAAAACAAAGTATGGAAAACAATGTCATGCTTTGGGAAAGGTTTTTGTCTCCCTCCACCAATTCCTCTCCTCTTCCTTTGTGCTTTTGACCATTTGCCTTCTTGATTACTTAAACCCACTGTTCTTCATTCAATTTCAACTTCTCAATCCAGAAGTGTAACTATGAATATTAATAATCAAATCCCATGCATCATCTCGTTTATTTCTGAACATGCATGTTGGTACAAATACCAATAACATGAAACAAAATCAGTACAGAAAACGAGTTTAGAGGAGCAAAAGAAGAATGACACAATACAAGAGAAGTCGTTGCTCACACGATATCGGCAACTTTCACGGGATCCAACTTGGGATCTGATCGCCAGAGATGGCTTGTGTTCCGGGTTCTGTTGTTATATTACCATAAAGGCATTCTTGTTCTTCACCCACATGCATCATCCATTGCTTAATTACGTAAAACTGCAATACAGACCTTCTGGTTTAGGATATTACATTTATCACAAAAACTAAAAGATTGCCATTTATATTAAAACACGTCTGATTTTATTCACTTTAACTTATTTTGCTGAATGGGAAAGTTAGAGAACCGACAGGGTGTAAGGTGGTTAACGTTAAATGTTTGGTTTGAAAGAAAGAACAGCCCAATCATCGAAACGCCGCAACACATGCAACGTGACGCTCTCTTTCCTTTTGCCTTTGTTCCTGCTTACGTTAGCCACAGGTGAATCTATTGCGAGTCCCCAACTCTTCCACTTGTGGCCAAGTGTGATCCTGTCAATTCTATTTACTGATTGATTATTATATTCCAGGGAATGTGTTACTTGCAAGCCTTGAACTTTTGTTTTGTTTTTTCGTTTTTCTTCGTTTGCAAAGAAATGAAGTTATTGACTCTGTCTTTGACAATATTTTTCCCACAATCCCAATGCTAAGCCATATTGGATTCTTTAGTTATACAAACAACTGTAGGTTGGCACATTTACTTCCCGTTGCTGAAACTTTAGAATTGAAAAAGGCCTTGAAGGGGCTGATTAATTCATTAGTTGAGTGTCGTGTCGTTGTGTGGACAGTGGACTTCTGCTTCTGAAGATCATTTATGGGATTTGCCCTGTTGTTTTATCATGTTTTTCAATTACATGTTGCAGCAGGTTACTGGTTGATATATCTAATATTTCTAATAATTTTTAGTTGGAATCCATTGTACTGTGGAACATCTTACATGTGATGAAAGTCAAACCTTTAACCAACTTGAATTTTGTAGGCACATGATGGAACGATTACAATATTCTTAGGATGCATCTATTAGGGTGAAGAATAAAATAATATGTTTGATTTGTTGTTTAAGTTTTGTCTGAACTAAAATCTTAAAACTGTTCAATTTTTCAGTCAATTTTAACTTTCTTATTGTTAAAAACTGATCAATTTATTAAACTTAATCAATTGGTCAATTTTTGTATATTAACAACTTATTATAAACTAAAATAAATCGATTAATTTTTATTTAATAATTTCTTAATTAAACTTTAAATTTTTTAATAAACAAAGATAATCTCTTTCAATTATATTTCAAATTCTTTAATTTTATTTAATCTTTAGTCAATTTTATAATATTCTAATTATCTTACTAATTTAATATTGTTCTTTCTTTTTCTTATTACTTGACATTCAAGAATGATTTCCAAGATACAGTCAGATGCAATTTATAAATTAAAAATATTTGGTACCTTATATGTAATCTGGCATAATTACCAATTTCTGGATTCGAACTACCATTCAAGTTAACGAAGATAGGGATACGGCAAGAACACAGAGTTCTAAAAGGAATTAGCATTTGCCCTCATGTTTATCACTTCACAAGGTTCCCATTCATAAAGATCTTTGTTGCATAGAAGAACAGCTCCTACAAACAATTTCTAAGGTAGGATTTGTGTTCCCAACAGGGGAATTTACCAAATGAAGGAAGCAAAATGGATGGCCTAGACTGGTAATACCAACAAAATGCTGGATGGAATTTTACAAAAATCCACTTAGGTCTCACTTCTAAAATCAAGATGATAAACAAGAATCAAAGAGGATTAAAGCTTTTTGAATTAGAATGGAGCGGCTCCTCCCACAACTTGATGGAAGAAAGGATTTTGACAACCGGCTGTACAATTTGAAGCTGAAACTATTTCTCTATCTACCTTCCTAAATTGTCACTGCTTGAATCCGTTAGAATTGTCAACCTTCTTGCTGTTTTCATGAAGTCACTGCAAGAAATGAGCAAGCAACGTAGGATCACGATCAGACAAAAAACTGAGGCAAACAAATTTTGAAAGCCCTCAGGAAAATGAGTTTTCCAAGTAAAAGTAACCAAAATGAACACGAACCTGAAAGGTTCATCTCCGATGTGCTTAACAGCACCAGTAACATCTCTGTAAAGCACATTGCTGAGTGTCTCTGAATTTTCTAAGTCAAACATGTCTGCCATTTTTCTGTACAGTTCATCATACGAACCAAGTAAGGAAAGATCAAGGGTGCGACCCACGTCCTCTGATTCCATGAAGACTTTGCAGTGACCAGTTTCAAGAGAAGGCTCAGGATCTTGGCGCCTATCCTTGTACCAATGCAGAACCTCACAGGACAAAGGCTCGACTCGGCCTTGCTGCTGAAGGGTAGACCCAGAACCATCTAAAAGATTGGATATCTTATCTAACTTGCCTTCAGACCAACTCTTTCCTGTAAGAACTGGTGAGACTGCATCACCCGAGCAGCTTAGAGAGATCTGCTGTTCAGTAAGTATCGGCTGGCCAAAAAGTACAAGCTGGGGTGTCTTTGCATCATCAGGTTTCTTTGAAGTGTGGGAAGAATGAGACATGGTTAAAATGCAAGAAACATTCTCACTGAAGCTGGACTTCGGAATGATCGGACCATGTGAGTTTCTATCATGTGTAGCAGCACGATCAAGTAGTGGCGGGAAACCAGCCGGAAGTAGACCTGTGTGCAATTTATTGAAGTGGAAATCTGATAATGGTAAACAATAATGAGCATGCCTGGCTCCCTGCATGCTAGCAGGATTGTTGTCGGGCAGACAACCAAAGGGGTTGCTGGGGAATTTTGGAATCGGAAATTGGCCATCGAGGGGTAAATCTGGATGTTGTGGCAGTCTCAACTTCTTCCTTGGTGATGAGAAAGGAGAGAGAGGGATGTAGGGCATGTTAGATACCAATTCCACTAGCCAAGGGTTGACCCGCTTTACATTCTGAAGTAAATCTGGCTCGTCCCATGTAACCTGCAACATATTCCCCCACCTCATAAGATAGAGCTGTAGAACAGAATTTGAGCAGTTCAAAATGACATACAAATCAAAACGTTAACTGTTTCCAAACATGGAACATGGTCATATCAATCAGGCTTGAGGTTCCCACTCATCAGGATCCCAAGAAGAGAAATTAAAAAGTAGGTGCTTAAGGTGTACATTTCATAAACTCAAACTAAAGACCTTTAACCAGCAGGGAAGTATAGCAAGATATCACTCAGTCTCTCAGAAGGAGAACTCTGGCCTGTATGTGAACCAGACCTGATTAGCAATTATATCAAATGGTGACGGCTGAATTAATAGTAGACTATGAAATTAGGTAAAAACTTACAAATCGACTAAAGAAAATCAATTTTGTCACTTGCGATCAAAAGAAATTAATCAGGGATATCGTATGGAGAATGTTGAATCTACTAACAGTGCATGACAGAGAGTAATTAAGATTACAAGAAGACGTTACCTGCAGAAGCCCCCATGGTGAATCGGACCAACGCAGGGGATCAGCAACATGAACAGCAGATATTGTCCCCATGAACCAACTAATACGTGAAGAGTCCTCAGTTTCAAAGGCCATTTTGAACCTCATCCCTGACCTCCACCGGATCTGTAGTGCTGTTTTCACCAATGAAGCCTTAACACAAAATTCTGGAGTACTAGCTCGAGGGTAGTAAACAACCTCAAAAGGCTGCCCTTTTGCAGCTAAAGTTGCGGCTTCAATAACAGATTCAGGCTTCACTTTACGTCTACCAATAAGACCACCATTCGAATTCGAATTATTCCCATTCCCACTTCTCATCAGCTTATTCTCATCTTCCCTCAAAAAGGCAGCGAACCCACCATAAGGCACAACACAATTGCCTCCTGCAGGATTCCACGAAGACTCAGGCCCACCTCCAATCCCTCTTTTCGCTCTCCGGATTCCAACACAGAGATCTCCATTCTCAGCCCTCAAGAAAACTATTGAGTCCCCAGCCACAAGCTTCTTGTGGTTTACAAACGTACTCCAACCAGTGGTTAGAAGATGCCTCCTAGGCGTTCCTCTGTATATATGCCTAAACTTCCACGTATCACCATGAACATCCTTCGCAAGAATGTTCTGCACAGGAGGGTCCGCAGAGTAATCTAGCCTTGGAAAAATAGTCTCCGCACAATATCTTGGCACAGAGAAGCCTCCTCCATTGTTAGCATCGGATTGAGTTAATGTCTTGGCGAATGAAGCCGGCTTATTATCTTGTGCTTCCGTTCCTTTCGTACCAGCTTCTTGGTCATCCAAGTCAGGGTCGTTGGCATTTGTTGGTGTTAACTTCATTTTGGCGTAGACCTCATCCGTCTCAGGATCGGCCATAAATTTGACGGCAGAGACTCGGCAGAGAATATAAGGTGGTAATCGAGGTGACCTCCTGAGATCAACCGGACCACCGGCATGTTCGGCGTGGCCTTGAGGGAAGTAAAAGACTTTAGAGTTCACAGCCGGCATTTGGACCATGCCGCCAGCACAAGCATGCCAAAGCTGAGAATCCAAGCACTTCTCTGGCTCTTTCATTTTCTCTTTTGGTTCCATGAACGTAAACAGTTCAACACTATTGGAACATAAAGTTTTCTCCTTTACCGTCACTGATATAATACGTCTCACTAAGTGCTGCAAAACCCACAAGCATCAAACAAAGGCTAAGTACCACTTTGACAAGATCAATCTGAGGGAAACTAACTATGCACAATTCAATTGTATAATTACAGTATAAAGCATATAATATGATCAAAAGTTGTTTCTTATTTCTACGCAGAGAGAAAAACTGCTATTCTCAGCTATAACACTGAGAAGTAAAAGGATTATAACCAGAAACAGAGTCCTAAGTTCAACTTGGTATTTACAAGAATTTCGACATTACTGACCGAAATTTCCTGGTACCAAGCTTCTTCACTTCTGGCAATTTTCCGTTTCAAAAGTTCCACACGTGCCAGAGCTATAGATATCATTCAGGTGCTCCTCTCCTGAACTGAAAATCTTAGCTTCAAATAATCTGAGTAGCTACTTTTCAACAAACACCAATATAATAACAGTTGCAAGCCCAAAATTGGAGACAGAGACCTGGCTTGCCTTCACACACAGATTCTTCTGTCAATCAACCCAGAAAATTAAAGGAAAAGATCTTTCATATCCCAAGGAGCTCTGTTCTTTCAGCTATTAGTAACAGAGAACACAAAATAGTCTCAGCAGATTTTCTCTCAACTTCGTAGATAAAAGGTGGAACCTTTGAGTCACACAGGCTCAAACAGTAGCAAACTGAATAGAAAAATGACAGGAAAAGAAAAACAGGAAAAGAAAAGAAGCCATGATGGTGAATATTCATGTAGTTCGAAAAGATTCAATCAAAGCATCGATGGCCGACAGAGGAGCAGATAAAAAGCCATCCCTCATCAGCAGAGAGAGAGAGAGAGAGAGAGAGCTAAATTTTGGATCATGCAACAGTCCAAAAAGCACACATATACACACACAAAACACTGAACAAACAGAAAAAAGGACCTTAAAGCTTCGAACTTTATTGTTCAATTTTACTCATTGGCTAGGATTCTATTATAATAATAATAATAATAATAACCCATTTAATTATCTATTATTTTACCCTCAATTTTAGATTTCTTGCCATTTTCTTCGGATCTGAAGAAACCTGTGTATCTTCAGAAGCCAGCAAAACAACAAAGATCTTTAAGGAACCTGTCCACTCCAATTTCTTATTCACCTGTCTTCTTCTTTTAAATCATATAATAGTCCTATACTCATTCCCTATTCCCTGCTAGCGCCATAGATATTAGTCTCAACTCTCAAGGTAATTTATACATATATATATATATGATTAAAGATGAGTAATGTAATGCAGACAATGGTGAGATCTTGATGCAAGTGATTGTTTAGTGAAGTGAGGGCCTGCTCTTAAAGCAAGGCAGACATGAAATAGATAAGTTGAACCACCCTAGTTAAAAGATCCCTTGTACGAGAAGTCAATGCCTAACTGAAACTGTTTTTCACATTTTGTTTCTTGCTTTCCTCACTCTCTTTTTAAAAAAATTTATAAATATCTCTCTGAATGAGATTTAATAATTTTTATGTTGAACTATTAATTTTATAATCTGCATTATAATAAAGTCTAGTCAAGTACGGAAATGATTATCTACTTTATGAGGATAGAAAGAGGATTATTAATTATATACAATATCTCTTTTTTATATTTTTATAAAGAGATTATTTTTATAACTTAAATATGCTCCCCTATCTAGCAATGGCGTAATCAATCATTCTTTGCTCTAACTGCTATTCCCCGGGCCGAGCCATTTTGGATGGCGGAATGACTTGGAATTTTTTCAAGTTTGGTCGGTGGGCTCGTCAGCACAATATCGGAGGCTCAAACAAGAAAAACTAATAGACTGGGTTGCTCCACCACCTAATTGGGTTAAACTTAATTCGGATAGAACTTTCCGATCTACTGTTGGTATGGTAACAACAGGCGGTCTTTTTCGGGATAGCAATGGAGATTAGATTGAGGGTTTTTTCTTATAACATTGGCTATTGCTCAATCACCAGAGCTGAAATATGGGGTATCCTTATTGGGCTGGGTTGTGCATGGGATCATGACTATCGTCAAGTTACGGTGGAATCCAACTCCAAGGCAGCTATTGATATCATTTTAGGTGCTTTAGTGGAGGATGAAGGTCTTAATGCTCAGGTTATTGGATCTATTCGTTTCTTACTTTGGCGTCCTTGGATTGTGCAATTTCAACATATTTATAGAGAGGCAAATCGATGTGCTAACTGGATGGCAGCTTATGCTTTTAATCTCGACCCGGGCATACATTTATTTTCATTTGTTCCCTTTGATTGTTATCAGATTGCTAAAGAGGATATTTGGGGTGTGGCACTCCCTCGTATGTGTCCTATGTAGTTAGTTTTTGTTCTTTAGGGCTCTGCCCTCCTCTTAACCCTAAAAAAAAAAAAACCTCATCACTATAATAAAGTGATGATGTAAAATTTAAAGATCAATTCAAGTATTGAAGTTTCTAGTCAAGGTGGAATAATGATCAATGGTCGAATATCATTACCTAAAACAAAGATATGGAATGTTTATCAAATTAATATAAGCTTGTGGTCTTCAAAACCTCAAGGTCTGGTTTGTATGAAAAAAGATGTTATTATCACCAAAAAGAATATTATTTAATGGGCTAACCATATAATTTTTAAAATAATTTTATTATTTAAAAAATATTCTCTGTATTTTAAATTACTTAAAAACTCTAAAAAAGACATTTTATTAAGTTTTTATCCAATTATTTTGACATTGACCATTTATAAAGTTTGAGTTAAAATAATTATACAAACTTTATTACTTATACAATCTCAGGTGATAATTTTCATAGAAGAAAGGACAAATTCTAATGTATAAGATTCTTTGTTTTGTGAGAGTAAAGAAGAAGTTCATCAATTATACGCAGTCTTCCTTTTAAATTTTACGAAGAGGTTGTTTTCATTACTCGAACTCGTAATATCATAGTCACAAATTTTTTATAGAAGAGAATTTAGAAATAACCCTATTCTTTTTTTATAAGAATTTAAAATTTTATTAAAAATAGAGAAATTTACATCAGGAGAGGGACTCTCCCGTGTGAGATATACCCACTTGAAATACTAATATATCTAGGTTAAGACAAGAACAAAATGAGCAAAGTTGTTTAACATTTAGGGTATAACGAAGCACGTCTTTCTCGAATCTTCAGATGCTTCTCGATTTAGGAGGATGAAAGGTGATGCTCTGATAGTGAGGTTAGCGGTGTGGCTCCACGATGTTTTTTCTACTCTTTTCTCTTCACAAAAAATATCTCAACTCAGATAACATACTCAACTTCAGAATCGCGATGACTTTTAACGGTTAGGGAATATTGAAATGACCCAATTCTTGCTTAGCTTTTGCTAGGAATTTTAATAACAAGAATAAATTATAGAAGATAGAAAACATAAAGACTAGAGAGACTAGTTCTACTGTCTAAAAAAGTATGGCAGTCCAAACAACTAATAGCCAATTAAACACCTATTAAATTAAATGATATCAATACCGAGGATTTAATATTATCTGATTCAATGTCGTTTTGACCACCAATCAACGGTCCAGTACACGGGCGTCACTTAATGATGCAATATTAAATATATATCAATTTTCTAAATCTTCCTCACATGTCAAAACTCTTTTCCATAAAGTTGATATTTGAGTATTTTACTGATGTGAAAATTATAATTCACGTGTCAATTATGATAAATATATTATTTATGTTAATATTATTAATGAGAGGTTTAATAACAAGTTATTTCTTAAAAAATTAAGAATTTAAATATTTTATTACTATTTTCTAAAGTTCAAATTAGAATTACAAAAGTTAATAAAGTTCCAATTTTTTAATAAAATCAAGTAATTTTTAATAACATATAATAATATAAAATTCTTTTAAAAATGTAAAACTAAAAGAAAGATTTACGATCTTTTGCTTCATTAATTAGTGAATTGATGAATAATTAGCCTTATTTAATCTTCTAATCTATAGTCGGCAGTCCCTCAGAATGTAGCACTCAAACGCAGCAACGACCAAAGTGGGCATTATCAAAACAAAACACTTTTTAAGGAACAGAGGGCCAAATTGAGAGAGAGAGGGATGGTTGCAGAAGGACATTGAAAGAGATTGATGAACCAAAACAAGAACTTTGGCTGCAACTGTAAAGGGGCCTACCCTTTAGTTAAAGAAGTGGGGTGGAACAAGCAAAGGGTGGTTGGAGAAGAAACACCAACCAAAGCCAGAACGTGCCACTGAGCCCACTCTTCGTTCACCTTGGAGCATCATCATTAGAACTCAAAACCCTTTACACATCACCAAATAAAAATCCTGCGTGCCCCACTTTCAACATTCATAGTGGTCTTCCTCCGTCCACGCTCATTGGCAACAAATTAATTGAGACTAGAAAAAAGATAAATTGAACATTTCACTCTTGCCAAGTTTCGTTTTATGTGTTGTAAGGATATTTTGAGGTTAGCTCAAACATGGATGAAAACTCCATGTTCTAAGGAACTACCTAAGGTTAATGCACTTTGAGGTAAGGGACTTGTGCATTTAACAATCAAATCAAACTAAAGAAGATCGAAACATTATATCTGAAAGCAAGACCACCAACAAGGAGGGTCACGAAAATAGATACCTAACATATTAGTACTGTTTAATGTTTTAGCTTATTCTGTTTCCTAATCTTGTTTCACGGTGTCTGTTAGGATCAATCCCTTTATTCCTACAGTACAATGTCCCACCCTCTCTCCCACCCAACTCTTTGAATTATGGGGCATTAAAGATGTCCTATGCTAAAACAACTTGCACTTTCTGACTCTGTTATCGTCCTTTAATAAAGTATAAAATGCAGCATAGTACTGAGATGCTCAGTTTGGAAACGCACAATACAACACTAAACACGGTGGCATTTACCTACTTGCCTATTAAATGTCCTGATAATTGAAACTTTTTTTGCTTTAGTGCATGTGGGGCGGATTTATCATGGTTGAATGATTTTAAGGGAAGTGTCTTAGAGTTGCATTCAAGCATTTGAAAAGAAACTTGTCATTTTGACCCTTTTCGGTTCTTGTTTCTGTATGAACAATAACTGGAAACTGTGCATAGCCTGCTAAGTTTAGGAATCCTAGTTATACCTGAATCTACCAGCTAGCAGCTGTCGACCCTTTTAAGCTCTCAGGAAATGAAAATGAACCAACAAGTAGACACACGACTTTCGATCTCAGGCTGGCACTGTATGCTATTAATGCCACAATCCAGCAATTGAAACGTAATGTTCAGATCGCTCTGTGATGAGCTACATGCATCCCATTGTAATGATGTTTGCCGAACTTTCTCAAAATGGTTATTGCTTTGACCTCATACACATGCTTGTCCATAATAAAGTACAAAGTTACAAATGGTAAAACAAAAGACTTTACTAAACCTACGAGCCTCGATCTTGATGGATACATTTACGTCCTTCCCTTCAAATGTAAGATTTGAGTTCAAAACCCCATGTAATGAAGAGGTCTTCAATTACAGGATTGAAGTTTTCAATTTGGTTTTTAGCTAACCTGGCTCAAGTTGATTAATCCTCTAATTTGCTTATAGGAAGAGTCCTGGTAAAATTTCAGCTTGGTAAAATATCAGCAAGCTGAAATTTTGTCTTCCAATACAGTAAACATATGTCTCCTTTTTCTTGCACTTCTCTTAAAAAATAACTTAATATTGAAATGTTTTGTCATCCTAAGAAATACTGGATTATTTGAGACTGCAATGGTTGCTTGATTGTCAATAAATGCTTATGTGCTCCCCTTTTGCTCCATGTATAAATTTGTCAAGATCTTCCCAAGCCATACAACTCTGCTTCAACTGTTGATTGGTCAATAATCTCTTGTTTTTAAAAACTCCAAGAGAACACTCATGAATCAAAACTAAAACAATACCTGAAAGTTCTTCTTATATCATCAGTCACCCTCCCCACTTACTGGCAGAATAACCATGAAAATGAAAATTCTGATTATAACAAAATTTAACTCCATAATGAAGAGTTCCTTTGACATATCTTAGTATTCATTTGGCTGCTCTAAAATATTCTTCAATTGCACGATGCATAAATTTGTACAAAACACTCATAACTTGCAAAATTTTAGGCCTTCTTGTTGTGAGATACATTAGGCACCCGATCAAGCTTCTGTAATAAGCTTCTTTTATCTTTTATACACCATCTTTTTTGCTGACTTTCGCCTTTTAATTCGTAGGAGTGTAACTGATTTTCAGTCATCCATCCGAAAACTTTTTAGAATCTCCTTAGCATATTTTTTGACAAATGAATACTTCATGTTGATCTCCATTTCTACAATATTGGTCATCTCAAAGACATTCATCATCTGCTTTTTAAATTGCTCAATGTGCGCAATATTATTTCATATTACCTAGAGGTCATCAATACATAAACAGTCAAGAAACAATCACTACGTTAGATTTATAAGATTTAACATAGAGAGTGGATTCACTAAGACTTTTTGCAAAGCCTGAGCTTAATAAGTGCTTATTAATTCTGTTATATTAAGACCTTAAGCCTTCTTCGTACCATACAAGGCCTTTTTTATTGAAAGGACTTTATGTTCCTGCTCTTTCAAATGACGGCTAAGAAAAGTTGATTCGACATCAAGTTGAAATACTTTACTGCCATTTTAAGCAACTAATGCAAGTAATGAGGTAAGAAAAAATGTGGTGAGATTTCTGACCAAGTTGATAGCCACGAGAAAAAAGGATATTGTTAACTTGAAATATACAAATTAAAGACTTTTTAAAAGAATGAAGACAATGAATAGTCTAAGAAAGGGTCCTGCAATAATCTACATTCATTCATTAAATTGAAGACCTAATTATACATTTTGAATTGCTAACACAACAACATAAAACCTACTATAATTAATTAGCAATCTCTAACTTATTGGCATAATTACTTGTAGAACAAATACGAGAATCATAACAAATCAAGACTTAGTCAAATAAACTGCTGCAATCAGAAAAATCTGATTGTAATAGCTACTGAGCCATAGTCTCAACAGATACAAAAGACAAAATGTGGGCATTACCTAAAAGGCACAAATGTTGACACTTACTGTCTCTCTCTCTAAGTAATCCTACACTTTAAGCTCTCCATTCTTCTCGTCCAATCTTCAAGGAGGGTTTTACATATTTATAATTAAACCTTTAGGGTCATCTTGAGATTACATTTCTGCTGAACTCTATTCAGTCTGATCCATCTCGAATTCAACAGACAAAACTAAAATTGATAAGATTTTGATCTCTTGAACTCGACTTGATTTAGTTTGAATGGTTTGGACTGACGTTGCTTGTTTAATGACTAAAGAATCTTATGAACAAAACGATCCATTATTATCTTAAACATCGTTCAACTCTAAATATTTGTTAAATTTTTTATATAATAATTATTTATGACCTTAATTTGAGTTAATAAACTAAATTAATAATTTTGATAAACTAAAAAGAAAATAATTTTCTAAAAACTATAAAACTCTTTAATCATATTAATATCTTAACTTTATATTTTTTAACGTGAAATTTGTGTAATTGGTTACGATATTCTTAATGTGATTTGTTGTTAGGGATCCTATTATCTTGCTACATAATTAAACAACTGAGAAGGGAGGTGTACAAAATTAGAAGGCCTATAGTTAGGAGTTTATGTCAAATTCCCAACTATTCTTCATTTTGGCAGTGATTCTAAGGTTGCTTTGTTTGTTGTAAGAAATTTTATAATCCAAAAGATTTTATTTATTGACTTTGCATGTTTATCCATGGCTAGGGCTTTTTTGAAGCCTATTGTTCTTTTCCATCCTGATAGCATAGATCCAAAAAATGAAAGTTGTTTGGAAAATGTAAGCATCCTGTTTCATAAGTTTGGCCTTCCCTACAATGCTACCCAAAATAAAAGGCCATTACCTCTTATTTCAACTTATATGCATTCGATGTTGGATTTTCGACCAAATTATTTAAGATTAAGTGCATTAAAAGAGAGAGCATTTGATTCAGCGGCCATTTGACATAGTAAGCATAGGTTTGTTTGAATACCATTACATCTATCCCTTGTTTGAAGTCGTTGCCTTATTTCTAACCAATTAATAAAAGAATACTTGGGGAAAGAGTCTTAGACCAAATAAGATGAAACTAGGGAACTTTCAAAGAATGTAGTCTAAATAAGTCATAAGATAAACTATTTGTAAATCTTTAGAAGGGGTCTTGTAACTAAATCACCCTATCCATCTAGGTAGGTATGTTGATAAGAAGGCTACTAGTGCCTCTGAAGTTATATCTCTAATTCCCTTCCAAATGTTACTTACCTTTGCTTGAGGATGCATTTTCACAGTAAATGCATGCATATCATGCCCAAGGTGTAAAGGCCCTAGGTTGGACCAGTTCTCAAATCAAAACCATGCGTGTTCCCTATTTTCTATCAAACTTTTGAAGGAAAAGTGAAGTTTCTCTTTAAGTCTTAGAATATGTATTAAGAACCATGAGTGTTCCTTATTCATTTTAAACTGCTAGAAACTAGTCCCAAACAAGTAGTATTCATAAACCCATTTAGACCAAAAAGACTTCATATTATTAAAAAGCCTTCATGTACTTTTTGCAATCAAATTTAAATTTATGGTTTGAAAGGAGATCAACCTCAATCCACCTTCATACCTGGGAAGGTATAAGATTTCTTATTCTATCTTAGCCCCTTTTGAATTATCAGACTTCCTTTACCATAGAAAGTTCCTAATAATCTTCTTTATTTCCTCAGTTATTCTTTTTGGTAGTACTACATAGCAACTTTAGCGGATATGTAAGTTCCTCAGGATGGATACAATTAATTGCAACACGCCTGTATTTAACAAGGTTCTATTTTTCCAAGAATTAACGATGCTTCTAATATATTGTTACAAAGGTAAGCAGTCTAAATATCTTGGCTCTTTAGTTGTAATTAGTATTCCAAGGTATTGAAAAGGGGCTTTATGTACATTCAGATTATAGGTAAAGCTAAGTAGTTCCATATGTTAAGAATTAGTAGAAACATACATCTTACTTTTTTCTATTAACTTTTAGACCTGAAAGTCTTAAGAATTTGTTGAGAAGTCTCACCACTAGTTGAAAAAAAAGTGGGTTTTAACTTCTAATCGAACAAGTATTTTTCGTTGGCACCTATGTTAGATTTTAACAATTTAGAGAGTATTTCAATTGCTAAGGAAAATAGATAAAGAGACAAGAATCACTTATCTAATACCCTTAGCTCCTTTATAGAATTTTTGAGCCATTTACTAGAATACTATAGGAAGCTGTACTTATGTGTGCTTTGATCCATCTATAAAAGTCAAATTCTTAGAGATAGTAAAATATGAAATCCCAATCTAAGGATTCAAGAGTTTTGCAAAATATACTTTTATAGAGCAACTCTTAATTGGCACCTTAGTGTTGTAATCTTTGAAAAGCTCATGTACTAGTAATATATTGTCAACAATAGACCTCCTATAAATGAAGGCTCCTTGACTTGGACTTGTGATTAGCTTGAGAGCTTCCTTGAGTTTGCTTGCTAAGAGTTTAGGTATTAACTTGTAAATCTTATTATAGAATGAGACTGGGTGATATTCATATATATAGTTACGATATCCTGAAAACCAAGAACACATGAGATCTACTTAACTCTCTAAAGATTTTCCCCCTCCATAACTCTCTAAGAAGTATAGCTCTAACAATCATCAAGCAGGGATTCAAGTAGTAAGGTGAAAAAAAAAGATAGAAAAGAGGCCATGAGGGAAAAGAATAAAATTAAAGGCCTAATAGTGAGTGACTGCACAAGTGAGAAAAAAAAGTGGGACATACAGGAGAGAAGAAATTAGTGAGTGAAAAGAAGGAAAAGAACCTGAAAAGTCAGCAAACAGAAATTGAGAGGAGTGAAAAATTTAAGACACAATCATGTTTGTACGCAAAAGAGAGAGTTAAAGACCGCATACTTAGGCAAGAGAGCTTGAATCCTGATTCGGTATAAGGAAACTTTGTTTACTAACACTGACATTGACCCAAATTTTCCTAGTGTGTTTAAGACTTTATTGCAGAATTATGATAATGTTTTTCTTGAAGAGGTATCCCAAGGGCTACCACCTTTGAGAGGGATTGAGCATTAGATTGACTTAGTACTAAGAACTCAAATTCCTAATCATCCAGCTAACCGAAGCAATCTAGAGGAGAAAAAGGAACTACAAAGATAAGTGGATAAATTGCTTTAAAAGGGATACGTGAGGGAAAGCATGAGTCATTGTGCTATACTAGTCCAAAAAAGGATGGAAATTGGAGGATGTGTATGGATTGTAGAATGATCAACAAGATCATTGTAATACACCATTGTAAAATATCTTCATCCTATTTTTAGATTAGATGATACGCTAGATGAGTTACATGGTACTTGCATATTCACTAAAATTGATTTAAAAAGTGGTTATCATCATATTAGGATGAAAGAAGGTGATGAATAGAAAACTGCATTTAAGACCAAATATAGATTGTATTAATGGTTGGTTATGCCTTTTGGTTTATCTAATGCACCAAGTACTTTCATGCACTTACTGAATCATGTTTCGCATGAATTCTTTGGAAAATTTATGGTTCTTTACTTTAATGACATATTGATTTACAATAAGAACTTAAATGAGCATGTCTTACATGTTAAGGTTGTTTTGGATATGCTTAGGAAAGAGAAATTGTATACAAACCTTAAGAAGTGTTCATTTTCCATGGATAAAGTTGTCTTTTTAGGATTTGTGGTGAGCTCTAAAGGAGTTAAGGTTGACTCTAAAAAGGTAAAAGTTATCCAAAACTGCTTGACACCTAAGTCAGTTAGTGAGATTAGGAGTTTCCATAACTTAACATGTTTTTATAGGAAATTTGTTAAGGATTTCTCCACTATTACCACTCCCTTGAATGAAATCGCTAAGAAGAATCTTGGTTTTAGAAATGAGAAAGAACAAGAAAATGTATTTAATACTTTAAGGAAAAGCTATATATTACACTTGTTTTGTGTTTGCTTGATTTTTTTAAAACTTTTGAAATTGAATGTGATGCTTCTGATATTGGCATAGGGGTTGTTTGATGTAGGAGAATCGTCCCATAACATATTTCAGTGAGAAGTTTTACGTATTATTTTTAAACTACTTCGCTTATGATAAGGAGCTTTATACCTTAGTGAGAGCTCTTAACATTTAGGAACATTACTTGCTACCTAAAGAGTTTGTGATACATAGTGATCATCAATCTCTCAAGTACTTAAAGGGATAAAGGAAATCGAGTAAAAGGTATGCAAGTTGGGTGGAGTATCTTGAAAATTTTCCATATGTGATTAAATATAAGCAAAGTAAGGAAAATGTTGTGGCTGATGCATTATCGAGAAGGTACGCTTTGATTTCTATTCTTACTTTTAAGTTACTTAGATTTGAGCATTTGAAAGAGTTATATATAGGTGATATTGATTTTGCTAATGTATATCAAGCTTGTGAACATGTTATATTTAATAAGTTCTATAGATATCAAGGATATCTTTTTAGGGTTAAACAACTTTGCATTTATACTTGTTCTATTAAAGAGTTGCTTGTCAGAGAATCACACAATGGAAGGTTAATGGGACATTTTGGTGTGCAAAAGACCTTAGATATGCTTAGAGAACATTTTTACCACCTAAATATGAGAAGATATGTAGAAAGGGTTTATGCCACGTGTATTGTATGTAAACAAGCTAAGTCCAGGTCTATGTCTCATGGTTTATATACACTTTACCTGTACCTAGTGAACCATGGACTAATATATCTATGGACTTTGTATTAGGTTTACTTATGACTACAAAAGGTAGAGATAATATATCTTTTATTGTGGATAGATCTATTAAAATGGCTCACTTTATTGCTTTCCAGAAAATAGATGGTGTAATAAACATTGCTAATCTTTTTTTTAGGGAAGTGGTTTGACTTTATGGCGTGCTAAGAACCATTGTTTTAGATAGACATGTTAAGTTCCTAAGTCACTTTTAGCGAGTTTTGTGGGGAAAGTTGGGTAACTTTTATTTTCTACTACACGTCATCCAAAAAATTAATGAACAAATTGAGGTAGTCAATAGGACTTTAGGAACCATGTCGCATGCAATTGTTGGGAAGAACTTGAAAACTTGGGAAGATTGTTTGTCATTCATTGAGTTTGCATATAATCATTCTATGCATTCTTCTACAAGTTATTCCCCATTTGAATTTATATATGGTTTTGATCTATTAACCATGTTGGATTTGATGTTGTTGCATGTCCCCTCCACCAAAACTTGTTGGCCGTTTGTGGCATGCCTTGGCCTCCCCTTCATAAGTCAAATATTATGGCCAAGGCAAACTTTGTCCAAAGCTTTCAAGCATGCTTGGCATGCAGCATTTGTTGAAGATTTGTTTGACATTTACTAAAGATTGGTGGCGAAATTGATGGAAGCTTGGGATTTTTCCCTATAAAAGGAGAAGTTTACAGAAGTTCTAAACACACCAAAGACCAAAAACAAAACCTTTCATTCTTCTTTCAATTTTCTCTTGTTGAGAAATTTTGTAAAAGCCTTTTGTTGTAAGTTCTACACATATTAGTAAAATTACTCACCCTTCGGCCGTGAACGCAGGTCACATTGATCGAACCACGTAAATTTTTGTGTTCTGTCCCATTTTATTTTGCCTATATTTATTTTCGTTACTATTTTTGAAGTTATTAAATTTAACCGGTATCTAATCCGAGGGCATTTTCCCTAACAAACTGGTATCAGAGCTTTTCTTGTTGATCTAACTTACCATATACTCTGTGGTTGCCACTAAGTGGATCATCCACATCAGAAAGTAATTTAGATTTTATTGTGAGTCCAAGCGGGACTCACTGTCTCGGTTTTGTAAACGAAGTTCAGTTTTGCTTATGGGGCCCAAGTCCCGACTTTGTGGGGCCAGTTATCTGGTTTCACTTGTGGGGCCCACGTCTCAACTTTGCCTATAGGGCTCGTGTTCAATGCTTTTGTGGGGCTTGCTATCCTGGTTTCACTTGTGGGGCCCACTTGTCAAAAAATAGTCAGAATATCAATTTTTTAGCCATTATGACAATAACGAAGACCTCTATTGAAAAGTTTGACCGGAGTATTAACTTCTGTATGTGGTAGTTTAAGATGCAGGCCATTTTAATACAAGATGGGTGTGAGATTGCACTTGATGGAGTAGAGAAAAAGCCAATAGATGTGGCATTAGATCAATTCATAGATCTAGATAAAATGGCTAGATCAGCCATCATATTGACTCTCTCCGATGAGGTTTTGTAGAAGGTTGCTGGTGAAAGCACAGCTAAAGGTATGTGGGACAAGTTGAAGGCCACGTATATGAAGAAGACGGTGAAAAATCGGCTTTATTTGAAACAGAAGTTGCACATGTTGAGGATGACAGAAGGTACATCTATTCTTTCACATCTGGATAAATTTGATTCTCTTATTTTGGATTTGAAGAATCTAGATGTAAAAATTGAGGATGAAGATGAAGCCATATTGTTGTTACGTTCCCTTCCCCAGTCTTTTAAATATTTTCGTGATACCATGATTTATGGGAAAGAGTCAGTCTCATATAATAGTATTAAGTTTGCATTAAAGTCGAAAGAGCAGATTGATAGGGACATCACTAGGGAGACTAGTGAAAGTCAGGCAGAGGGACTATTTGTAAGGGGTAGATATGAAAGTAGAGATTTTGAAAGAAGTAGATCCAAAGGCAGGTCAAAATCTAGACATAGAAATAAAATTTGTAATTATTGCAAGAAAAAGGGGCATATAAAAGCTGACTGCTATAAATTGAAATATAAGGAGAAAAATAAAATTAAGCAGAATAACAGCAACACCGCCTAAGCTAGTGTAGCGGCAGATAAGAATGAGGGAATTATCTTTGTAGCCACAGAAGATAAAGTCAGGTCTAATAAGGAGTGAATTTTAGATTCGGATTGTTCTTACCACATGAGTCTTGACAAGCAGTGTTTTTCGACTTATGAGTTATTAGATGGTGGAATTGTTTTGATGGGTAATAATGCTATATGTAAAGTTGTTGGTAAAGGTACAGTCCGGATCAAGATGTATGATGGTATCATTAGAACACTCACTGAAGTTAGACACGTTCTTGATTCTCAAGGGTGCAAGTTCTCAGCTGAAGGTGGAGTTTTGAAAATTTCTAAAGTTGCGCTTGTATTGATGAAAGCTTGCAGGTCTGGTAGTTTATATATTTTTTAGGGATATACAGTAACAGGTGCTGCGGCAGTCTCTACGGATGGTGATATTACCAAATTGTGGCACATGCGTTTGGGACACATGGGTGAGAAAGGCTTAACGTTGTTAAACAAGAGAGGCCTACTTTGTGGTCAAAGTACTAGTAAGATGAACTTTTGTGAGCATTGTATCTTTGGGAAGCAGAAACGAGTCAGTTTCAGTTCTCAAGTTGTCCACAAACTAAAGGTACTTTGGATTATATTCATTCTGATCTTTGGGGAACCTCTTGTGTTCCATCTAAAGGTGTTGCCCGGTATATGTTGACTTTTATTGATGATTATTCAAAGAAGGTTTGGGTGTATTTTTTGAAACATAAGAATGATGTTTTCTTAACCTTTAAGCAGTGGAAAGTTTTGATTAAAAAGTAGACAGGAAAACATATTAAGCAGCTATGGACAGATAATGGTTTGGAATTTTGTGGAGGTGAATTCAATGAATTTTGCAAGAATGAAGGAATTGCTCGGCATCACACTGTCAGAATGACTCTGCATCAAAATGGAGTCACTGAGCGCGTGAATCAAACTCTTTTAGAAAGGGCTTGCTGTATGATCTCTAATGCAGGGTTGACACTTGATTTTTGGACAGAAGCCATTGCTACAGCTTGCTACATCATCAACCACTCTCCTTGTGCTCCTCCCAATTTCAAAACTCCAGAGGAAGTTTGGTCAGGTACTTCTACCGATTACTCTACTTTAAGAATATTTGGGTGTCCAGCATATATGCATGTAAGTGAGGGAAAGATAGAGCCTAGGGTTAAGAAATGTATTTTCCTTGGTCATGCTTCAGGGGTGAAAGGATATCGTTGTGGTGTCCTGATCCTAAGTCACCTAAATTTGTAATTAGTAGGGATGTTACATTTGATGAGTCCTCTATGTTGTATCCTAGAAAAGAGTCTTGTAATCCTTGTAATTTAGAAAAAGGGGATAGTGCACAGAAGCAGGTGGAGTTAGAAATTGGTAGTTCAGGTCCTTCACAGACGTCCTCTACAAATTAGATAGATCAAGTTGATGAACTAGATCTTGATCATGTTCAAGATGAGCCAGTAGAAGAAGAACATTTCATAGCTAGAGACAGACCAAGACGGGAGATTCGACCACCACAGAGGTATGCAAATTTATTTGCATATGCATTATTAGTGGAACAGGAAATAGATGGAGACGGTGAACCTTTTACAAATACGGAGGCAGTTTCAAGTGCTGATGCTGATAAGTGGGTGGTGGCCATGAATGAAAAAATGGAATCTTAGCATAAGAATGATACTTGGGTTCTAGTGAAGTCGCCAAAGGGTAAGAAAATTGTTGGTTGCAAATGGGTCTTCAAAAGAAGAGAAAGTACTTCAGGTGTTGAAACTGCAAGGTATAAGGCACGCTTAGTTACAAAGGGCTACAATCAGGTACAAGGTGTTGATTTTAATGATGTTTTCTCACCAGTGGTAAAACATAGCTCTATTCGTATATTACTTAAATTGGTTTCCATGTTTGATTTGGAATTAGAACAACTTGACGTCAAGACACCATTCCTTCATGGTGAATTAGATAAGCAGATTTATATGAAACAACCTGAAGTTTTTGAAGTTACAGGAAAAGAAGACCAGGTGTGTTTGTGGAAGAAATCCTTGTACGGATTGAAGTAGTCTCCAAGAAAGTGGTATAAGAGGTTTGATTCATTTATGTTGGGTCATGATTTCTCCAGAAGCATGTATGATAGTTGTGTTTACTTCCGAAAGTTAGATGACGACTCATTTATCTATTTGTTATTATATGTTGATGATATGCTCACTGCTGCCAAGAATGTCACAGATATTCACCATTTGAAGGCCTTATTGCATGGTGAATTTGAGACGAAAGATTTGGAGCGGCAAAGAAAATTTTTGACATGGAGATAAGACGTGATCGAGGAGCTGGTAAATTATTCTTGACCCAGGAGAATTATCTTAACAAAGTTTTGGAGAGATTTGGCATGCGAGATACCAAAGCAGTTAGTACTCCTCTTGCTAGTCATTTTAGACTATCTGTTGCTCAATCACCACAGTCACAGGAAGAGGAAAATTATATGGCACGAGTTTTATATTCTAGTGTCGGCAGTATTATGTATGCAATGGTATGTACTCGTCCCGATATTTCACAAGCTGTTAGTGTCGTTAGCAGGTATATGGTCAATCCTAGCAAAGAACATTGGCAGGCAGTGAAATGGATTCTTAGATACTTAAAGGGCACTTTAATTTTTTTTTTGGTGTTTGGTAGAACCAGTAACACTTTGGTTGGTTTTGTAGATTCAGATTATGCCAGTGATCTCAATAGACACAGGTCTCTGACAGGTTATGTATTTTGCATTGGAGGTTGTGTCGTTACTACTGTTTACTGTGACAGTCAGAGTGCAATTCATTTGAAGAAAGACCAGATGTATCATGGGAGGACGAAGCATATTGATGTGAAGTATCATTTCATTCGGGATACTATTGGAGAGAAGAAGGTCCTTATTCAAAAGATCAATACTAAGGACAATCCTGCTGATATGTTTACGAAGGCTCTTTCAGTTTACAAGTTCAAGCAATGCTTGGACTTGATTGGAGTTCAATGTTGGTGAAACAACCCATTAGGGCATTGCCAGAGAAGGTGGAGTAGATCACTAATTGTTCGGGACCGAGTCAAGGTAGAGATTTATTGCATGTGTTGGCCCCTCCACCAAAACTTGTTGGCCATTTATGGCATGCCTTGGTCTCCCCTTCACAAGTCAAATATAGTGGCCAAGGCAGGCTTTGTCCAAAGCTTTAAGCATGCTTGGCATGCAACATTTGTTGAAGATTTGTTTGACATTTACTGAAGATTGGTGGCGAAATTGATGGAAGCTTGGGATTTTTCCCTATAAAAGGAGAAGTTTACAGATGTTCTAAACACACTAAAGACCAAAAACAAAACCTTTCATAGCAAAGGAAGTCAAAACTTGATGCAAGTGGTGACGGACCATTCCAAGTGTTGGAAAGCATCAATGGTAATGCATACAAGATAGACTTGCTAGATGAGTCTATTATTAGTGCTACTTTCAATGTTTCTAACTTATCTCCTTTTAACTTTGGCTCAAATTTGAGGATAAATCCTTTTGAAGATGGAGGGGATGATGTGTGCATGACCATGGCACTTTTTAAGAAAAGGGAAACCAAAGATGAGTTAATAATGCCAGAGGGACTAATAACAAGATCAAAAGTTAAGAAGTTCAAATAATAGCTTCAATCCTACATGGGCCGAATTGTAGATTGCATAGAATCTCAACAGACAATGAGGGCCAATGGCATTGTAAGTAAGCAAATTGGGTGGAATGTGCTAAAAGACTTTCATTCTTGTTTAATTAATTATTTTAAGTTAGAAGCATAGTTTTGGGCAGCTCACTACTTATGTTTTGGGCTTTAGTTATTTTAGTAGAAGGCCCATAATTAAAGACCTTTTATATATTTAGGGTTTCTTTCTTTTCAAGGGGTATAAATACCTTATAATAAACATTATTTAGGGTTTAGATTAGATGAATTAAAGGAGGATTTCTTGTCTTCTTCCATTACACCAAGAATATAATTCTTATCAAGTTAATCATTTGTGGTGAATTTCTATTCTTGTTTTCAAATCAACTTTATATATGTTTCCTTTCATATAATTGATTGGGGGTTCATTAAAATTGGAGATTTCTTCTTGTTCATATTCTATCCAAAGTGTGTGATTTGAGGGGTTTTAGGTTCTTTAACCTTGGGGTTCTGCGTCACTTTGGCTTAGCTATTTTGGGTGAGTGTGTTCTTCCATTGCCCTAATTTAAGGTTTTGCCTTGGGGGGTGACTCTCTAATGCCACAGAGCTTAGAAGGGGCTGCAAATAACAAAAATGAGGAGCTAATGTTTATGAATGGAGCAAAGACAAGCTTGTCTGAGACAGATTCTTCTCCTCCTCCTAAGTCGTTGGAGTTGTTAAGCTTAATTAGCACTTTAAATTTCATAAGCGAAAAGTCTAAGGAAATGTATGAAGTAAAGGTAAACTTGTTTGAGGAGAATTTCCTATCTTTTCCTAAACTGCTAGGTAAATCCAGTAAGACTCCCTCTAAGATGATTATGAGTTTCCCCCCTCCCTAATTAGTCTAAAGGACGTTCTGAGACACTAGCGCCACCAACATCGATGGTTAAGAAACCTACTTCTAAGTATGTTTGGGGTAAGTTTCCTAGCTATAACCAACCCATGGTGAAACTTACCCATTTAAATTATTGGCCTCGAGTCTCGGTTCCTCATTTCATGGCGTCAAGGAACCAAATTTTGAGTATTTTTTAAAATAAAATTATATACATATATTAAAAATACAAGGATTAAAAATTCTTAGTGGGAGTAGAATCACTAAATGCAAATAAATAAATAAATAAAATATAGAAACAATTACCCAAAAATTAAAGGAAATAACATAGAATAAAATGGACCTGAAAATAACTTGATTTAGGCATTAAAAGAAGAATTAGCAATTGAATTAACAAAGTAAAAACAAAATACAAAGGAACAAAAGTCACAGGCGTGACAAATTTCTCACACTCGCGAGAGATGTCTACAAAAGGAGTCATGAGCGTGAGTTTTCATTTCTCATGCCCATGATTACAACTATTAGTAAGGCATGATCGCGACTATTAGTGAAGCATGATCGCGACTATTAATGAATAGTGGCAAAATTCAAGTTTGTCGTGATCGTGCTTCTAGTCGCCCTTTGCAACTTCAAAACTTGACAACTTTCAATTCAGAAGTACAAAAATTACAAACTTTATATCTTTGGAAAGATAAGAGGATAATATACAACTTATATGAAGACAACTTTTTCTAATTCGGCTTATGTCAATACAGTTTAATCATTTAAGTACAAAATACCATTTTCTGCCGGAAATTGTGCTACCACCTTTATCAATACCAACGATGCTATCTTATAAAGGCCATATCTTTTGCATCCAAAGTCCAAAAATTTCAAGTTTTATACCATTAAAAAGATAAGAGAATGATCTACAACTTTTATGAAGACTACTTAGCCTAATTCTAACTAGAACAATGTAGTTTATTCCTTAAAGTTTCATATCACATTTTTAATCCTTTATTCTCTTATTTTCTCTCATCTGTCAATATACTTTCCTTACAAAAGAAAAGACCCGAATCCAACAAACATGAACCATGCATACAAAACTCCCATTAAAACAATTACTTCAGAAAAATTTATTCAAAGGTCCTCATCAACTAAAAATTTTGTTCCCAACCGAAAATAGAAATTTCAACAGAAGGAATTTGAATATGAATAGAAGAAATTCTTCAACTCTTGTTATCATTCATTTCTCAATTTAAAACAGAGTAGGTGCATTACTCTAATTACAAACAAAAGCCACATCAATAACATAATTGCAAAATTGCAATAAAAAATGCTTATGCTGATATGCTTCTAAAGTTACCAAAAATGATCCAAACCAACTTAGTTACAAATGTAATATATATTTCTTGAAGGTTTGCCAAAGTTTCAACTAGGTTCAATGATCTGTTGATTCTTCACCTGAGGCATGGAAATTGATGGGGTGAGCTGGGAAGCTCGGTGGCTAATATATATATATATATATATATATATATATATATATTCATATTTATGCAGGACCTCTCAAAATTTGATTGTAAATGTTGTGATCTGTTGAAATCAAAATAACATATATAT
>JAOSBN010000004.1:36219426-36246110 GCA_027563595.1 Erythroxylum suave | reverse complement strand
TGATCTGTTGAAATCAAAATAACATATATATATATATATATGTTATTTTGATTTCAACAGATCACAACATTTACAATCAAATTTTGAGAGGTCCTGCATAAATATGAATACTTCATCCCACAATCAGATCATAAAGGCAAGTCATAATCAAATAATAAAACTTAACTATGCTTTATACTCAACAGTTCAAGATGCAATGCTCAAACATAATGGCTCGAGAGAATCCCATAAAACGAAATGGAAAAATCGAAGTTTTCACCATGAACAAAATGAGTCCATTTTTCAGAGCTCATATGTCACAAGCGGGCAGCCAGGAGAAGGCTTGAGGTCAATGTGTACGTGACGAACGAAATGATATCTCTCTTCTCCACATAAGCAGATTTTCTGATGCATACATATTTTATAACATTTTCATATCTTTCATTCTTCTTAAATTTTCTGCTTTTTACCAATACAGAAATGCAGTATCTTTCACATAAACATGATATCAAATTTATAAAACATAATTTTCCCACATTCATAATGAGTAAAGCAAGCATTTAAGTACAGATACAAACAAATACTTTCAGCGCATCATCACAAAAATTATAAACATATTACCCATCTATTTTCTTATACATCCAAGCTTAAGTTTGTTCTTCTTCTTATTCTTGATTTTGACTTTCTTGCTCTTTCCTTCGATAACCTTGGTTCCCTAAGAACAAATATATTTTCATTTAATCATCATACATGAATAAAGCTTCAATAAATCCCTCTACTATCCAAAAATGAGCTTAGATTTAATCCACTCTTGGTTTATCTAACTAGAAGAAATAAAATCTAGCTAAGGGTTCATAAAATCTAAAAACATAAATCTCTTATTCGTCTTCTTATTTCAGTTTATAAAAACCTAGTTTCTCTACTTTCTTCTTCTATCAAAACAAGAAAAAAAGGTAGATATTACCAAAAACTCAGTTGAATCTTTTCTTCTTCTGTCTCCTTTCTTTGTCTTTCCTTCGTCTTCTTTTCTGGTTCATTTTTCGGCTTCTCCTCTTCTACTCCTTTCTATGAGTCCCTCTCTTTTTCTTTCTTAATACACACATCTCTCTCCTTTTTCCTAATCTCTCAAATATATCTCTCCCTCTCTCTTCTCTAGTTTGTTCTAGGTTCTTCTATAATTTTTCTCTTTCTTTCTTTCTTACACAAATTCTTTTTTATTCCTATTTTATTATTATTTTTCCAGCTCTTCCCTCACACACATACACTTGTTCTTCTATTATTATTCTAAGACAAACTCTATCCTTTCCAAACTTTCCCTTCTACTTTTAATCTAATACCTTTTAACTCCTTAACTTAATTCTAACACTTCCATTTAATCCATACAATCATATGTAAATAATAATATACCTAATTAAACTCCAAAAATTATTAACTCAAAAATTCTTATTTTTACTCATGATGAAATGCCATCAAATTCTCATTTAATAATTCTAACTTCTGAAAAAGTTCGGGTTCCAACATAAACTCCCTTCTAGTGAATGGTATAATTTTTTTCCCTATTAAGAGATTGTGCACTGGACTAGCTTCTTGGTTGTCTTCTTAAAATGGTTTGGTCTTTTCTCCGCAAGCGCAATTTTGGGCTTTAATCAAATGAAGTAAATACAACATAGAAAAATTGTTGTGGACTAAGGATAAGGCATTCATATTTAAATTTGCTATGGGTTTGACTTGATATCTATTATAGAGCGTAGCTTTGGAATATTGGTGGATAACCAAGGGCTCTCAAGAAGTGGAATCCTAGAATTGAATTAGATAAGAGGAGATTTGAAGTTGATCCAAAGAAGTTATTCCCCTTTAGATCAACTTCTACTCAATTCTATAAGAGTACTAGATGGGAGAAGAGCTTAATTACTTGGTTAGTTCCTTGGAAAACTCCTTTATATGGACACGTAAATGACTAATCTGGATAGGTTAGGATATATTAGAATTTGCATTGAGGAGAAGAAGGAAATGCAACTTCTTAAGGCCTTATCTATCTTGAAACTGGATGAAACTAAAGATTTATTGCAACTTGAAACACAATTCTTATAGTTGGAATCTTTTTACCCAAGCCAAGCGATGGAAGCCTACTTGCAAGTTCTTTGCCACATAATTGCATCAAAAGCTAGTTGTAGGAAGGGATAGTTGTCAATTCTTATTCAATACTAGCTAATTACGCTCAATTAGGAAATTAAAAGTTGGATAGTAAAGTGTTAGCACTAAAGGAGGCGACCAAGTTAAAGGAGTAACCTCCAACTCTCAAGTGATAACAACCTTGTCTTATGATAATCAAGGTATATTACCTCAAATTCCAAGCTCCTTTAAAGATCAAGCTACTACCTCTATACCTAAAATTTTAAGCACCTTTGAAGATATATCCTAGCTTATATGTTCTTTATAATACACGTGCCCTTAAGGACTAGAATTTGGTCCCCAAAAATAGTTCCAAAGCTGATAGAGGAGTGTAAGCTATACTTCTTTAGATGATAAAGTTATACTTCTTTGGGTGATAAAGAGCAAGGGTAATTTTTTCGCCCATTATACGTAAAAGAATCCCTATTTATGTACCCATCATACATAGTATGCCAATTAAATTTTCATAGCCTACCCAACAATATATGACCAGCTTGCATAGGCATGACATTACACACAACTTTATCTGCATATTTTCCAATAGAGAATGTAACAACTACTTGCTTAGTAACATGGACTTAACCACTTTCATTCAACTATTGTAGTCTATATGGACTAGGGTGTTTATCACATGCAACCCTAACTTTTCTACCAAAATACTACTAGCCACATTATTGTAACTTCCCCCCTTCTATAATCATACTACAAGCTTTCCCATCTACTAAGCATCTTATATAAAATATGGTCTCCCTTTGTTCTAGGCTATCTTCCTTCACATTCAAGTTCAATACTCTAGCAACTAAAGATTAACCCTTAACAACATACTTAATATTCTCATCAGCATCAAAACAATCTTCTAAAGGTGGCATACTTAAATCACAACCATCAGACTCGTTACCAATATTACATTTAGAAACAATTTCACCACCCTTAATAAGAATAGTCTTCCTATTAGGACAATCAGATGTATAACGACCACGCCCTTGACATTTAAAGAACTTAATATTCCTATGTTTAGAAGGTTTAGGATAGATCAGTATTACTTTTGTAAATTGACATACTATTCTCCTTGCCTTTGTTTGACTCATTGCCTGTTTCCTTAGAATCTGAATAGTGCTCCCTCTTCTTATCTTCATTTTTGCTCCATTTTGGATTCCATTTGCTTCTGAAATTTAAGAAAGACTTTGATAACCTTATTTATTTTTGTTGTCAATGTTTACTAAGTCCTCCATCTCTACATAATGTTGCAACTTAACCACATCAGAAATTTCCCTATTCAGTTTACCTATGAATCGAGCCATTATCACCTCTTGCTCCTCTTTTATGCTAGCTTTAATTAACAATATCTCCATTTCCTTGTGATAATCTTCTACTAAACTAGTTCCTTGTGTGAGTTTATGTAATTGCTGATGTAACTCTCTATAATAATAAGGTAGCATAAACCTCTTTTTCATAACTCTTTTCATCTTTTCCCTGGTGGATATACATGGTTCCCTATTCCTCCTCCTATTCTTTACCAATTCTTCTCACATGCATAATAAGAAAATTCCATTACTGCTAATCTCACTTTCTTATCTTCGGAATAGTTATGACATATAAAAATCATGTCCACCTTTCTTTCACATTCTAAGTACACTTCAACATCATTCTTACCTTTAAAGGGTGAAATTTTCATCTTGATGGCATTAATGTTGCTATCTTTTCTCTGCCCTCTTTCTTCCCTCCTTACTCTATCCTCACAGATTGTACTTCATCTTCATACTCTTCATTCATTCTTTCCAATTCTTCTTCCCTATTCTTATGACCGTCAATTGATCTACTATATGTTTTTGGATTCTACTGGTTTCATTAATTCTTTCATTCATCCCATCCATCCTAGTAGATAACTTCTTGAACTCATTCATGAATGCCTTATACATTACTTTCAAATCAAGCGCATTTTCATCCTCTTCATGTAATGTTTCCTTTCCATCCCTTCTATCGTCTATTCTTATAATAAAAAGCTGTAAGAAAATGGTTAGCAATAAAAAGATAACCTCAAAATTGACTCCTTTACTTGTTTCACTCAAAAGATGCCACTCCACTAGTGTTTTATTCAAATTTGGCTTTTAACCTTTTTTAAACTTACACACTCAAGCCTTTTCCACTCAAGCTTTTTGTCCACAATTGCACTTTAGAATTCAATTTTCAATTATGGTAACTCATAAGTAGTAAGTTAAGATTTAGGAATGCAATGAAAATACCTTAGAAAGACAATGGGTACAAAACTAAAAGCAAGTATAACGAAATGAATAAAAACAAAATAGCCACACAAGAGGAAAGGATGTATGTTGCCCTAAAATACAAAATTTAAATTAAAAGAATCAATTTGTTAATTATGATGTAAATGGAAACAAAAACAATAAGATAAAAAAAATAGAAACTTAGAATGAAGGAAAATAACAAAACTAATGCATAAAAATAGAAACTGAAACTTCCCTAATGGAAAAATTAACTTGGATGCAAAGATGTAAAGACATTAAACAAAATAGACAGCCAAAGAAAATTGTATAATCATGCCAACCTCAAAGATGGAATTTATGCTATTTGATATTTCTAACTAATTTTCCTAATTGAAGATATGACCAAATCTAAATAATTTCCTAAATGACTAGATCTGAATTTTGGTTATTCTCATGTAAATAATTACCATAAATTCTACTTAAAATATGCATAAAAAACAGATCTCTCCACTAACCAAATCAATTTTTTTTGTCTTTTTTTAGCAACTAATTTTTTTGTACTAGCAATTGGTTTTTGTTCTTTTCACATTATTATTAGTTTTTTTGGTTTTTTTTACTTTTTAATTTTTTTTACACAAGAACAAGATAAACCCTAGTTTTGAATCTTAATGGAAAATAAAAAATATCAAGAAATAGCATAAGATAAATAAGAATTTATCTCAATCCCAGCTTTGATACCAATTGATGCAGAACTCCAGAGCTAAAGAACCCGAAACCCGTAAAACACATACTTTGGATAGAACATGAACAAGAAGAAATCTTCAACACTAATGAACTCCCAATCAATTATATGAAAGGAAACAGATATAATAAGGTTGATTTAAAAACAAAAATAGAAAATTTTCACAATTGATTACCTCGATAAGAATTATATTCTTGATATAATAGAAGAAGATAAGAAAATCCTCCCTTAAAGAATTTGTATTCATCCAATCTAAACCCTAAACATTGTTTATTATAAAGTATTTATACCCCTTGAAAAGAAAGAAACCCTAAATATGTAAAAGGCCAATAAACATGGGTTTTCCACTAAAATAACTAAAGCCCAAAACACAAATAGTGGGTTGCCCAAAACTATGCTTCTAACTTAAAATAATTAATTAAATAAGAATGGAAGTCTTCTTGAAAATTCTGTCCAACTTGATTAGTTATGATGTGATTGACTTTCATTATCTCTTGAGATTTCATGCCATTTATAATTTGGCCAGTGTAGAATTGAAGCTCTTCTTGCAACTTCTTAACTCTTGATCTTGATATTGATCCATCCGACATTACTAGCTCATCTCTGGTTCCATTTCTTTTACAAAGTATCATAGTCGTGTTCACTTAACAAAGTGATAACACATTAGCGAGTAGATGGCTAGAGTTCCATTTTTTTTACAAAGTATCATAGTCGTGTTCACTTAACAAAGTGATAACACATTAGCGAGTAGATGGCTAGGAGTAATAGTTGAGAATTTTGGTCGGTTTATGGTAGATCAGGTGGCATTAGTGGGTTTGTAGTGGACTAGGTGTCGCTCCCAAGGGTTTATCACTCTCAAAGGTTTATGATCACTATTTTTTGGGAAATGGATAAATGAGGGAGAAAGTTTCTAAGCTACATTATAAAATTGCATTAAATATATGGTTTGTATTTAATTAATTTCTTAAATAAACTACAAAAGATTAGTTAATAAAATATATGATTATTAGAGTTAGGAATAAACTTCATATGTTAATAAATTATTAAATCATCATTAAATGGGACCTCTTTTAATTAATAAAATTTACACTCATTTAACCATCTATTTTATACATGTCAAAGGTACCATGTAACATATTTCATTTACATAAACGTGGTCTAAATCACTTTAAAGAGTACTTTACATAATTTAGTTCTGACGAAAACGTAGAAGAAGCAGTTCCAAAAACTTGACAGAGAGACTGATTTATGCAATTAATGTGATCTTAACACGACATTTACATTTTACGGCGGCATAATAAGTAGACATTACATTACACTTCCTATAAAGGTCAGTATAAAAGACACGGTAGAATAAGTATAAAAATGATTGGACAAAAAGTAACGATGAGATAGATTTTATTAGATTGGATTTAGATACGAGGAGGAATGTAAGTAACATGTCAAAAATGTGAAGACAATGGGCAAAGAGTGAGTAAACTAAAATCCCAAAAAGATGGAGATAACAGTCCAAAGCTCCTACTTCAGAGGTAAGCCACTGGATCAGCTTCTTTGTCTCCTCTCTCACTTCTTTGCTTTAGACTCGCTACCGCTTAGTTGTTTTCGTTCTCTCTCTTTCGCAACAACAGACAACAATAGCTGCAAAACAATGCCAACTAAATGGCTTTTTCACTTCTACGTTGAGACTCTTTTTCTTTCTTTATCTCTTTCCTCGTCTTCCATTTTGTTTATTCTCTACGTCCTCTTCATTCTTCTGATCAAACTTGTTCACACCAAATACATGGCATATATGCGGTTGGGCTCTAAACCTGAAGCCTTTCATCGCGAAGGCCATACATGGTGAGACCCAGTTTCTTCTTTTCTAAATATCCTTGAAAGATGCTAATATTTTTGCATGTAATTCTAGTGAGGAACCTCGTTTATTGCTCACAGAATCTTACTGGAATTTGAATGTTGTAAATTTATGAAGAATCCAAAGAAGGAACGTAACGAGTTTCTGCTGTTTTTATCTTGTTGAGTGCGATTATAAGACTCGTTCTTTGTTGTTATAATTAAATTTATATATGTTAATCAATGATCTACACCTAGTATATGATTCTAAAGATTAATGCTGCTTTCTTTAGTTCCTTTGCATTTATTTCGTTCCATAACAATATCTGTATGAAATGCTGACCAAAAAATATATATATATATCGCAGGCTTTGCACAACGGGCCTTCAAAGCGATGTTACTGTTGAGATCGGAGAGATGTCTTTCAATCTTCACAAGGTGCTTCTCTTTCCATTTTCACGTTGTTTCTCATATACTTTCCTTTTGAGTTTCATTAATTGATTAGCTTAACTTTATACGAAATGGTGAACTGAGTCTATATCTGGGCTGCAGTTTCCATTGCTTTCAAGAAGTGGGCTACTGGCAAACCTAATTGAAGAGCATTCTGGTGAAGATGGGTCAGAATGTGTCTTGAAGCTTAATGGCATACCTGGTGGGGCTAAAGCATTTGAGCTTGTAGCCAAATTCTGCTATGGTGTCAAAATAGAGCTCACTGCTCTAAATGTAGTAAGCCTTAGATGCGTAGCAGAATACCTCCGCATGACTGAAGATTACGGTGAAGCAAATCTCATTGCACAAACGGAGGCTTTCCTAAACGAAGTGTTCAGCAATTGGTCAGACTCCATCAAAGCTCTTGAAACATGCGAAGAAGTTCTATCTTATGCAGAAGAGCTTCACATTATATCCAGATGCATCGATTCCTTGGCCATGAAAGCTTGTGCAGACCCAGACGTGTTTAATTTGCCTGTGGCAGGGAAAACTGACTCTCAGAATCAAGGAAGCATCGTCCTCTGGAATGGCATATCAACTGATGCTAAACCACAAGGTTTAGGAGAGAATTGGTGGTTTGAAGATGTCTCATATCTCAACTTACCTCTGTACAGAAGACTGATTTTGGCTTTAGAGTCGAGGGGCATGAAGCTTGAGACTATTGCAGCTTCACTTATATACTATGCCAAGAAATACATTCCATTGATGAATAGACCGTCAAGTTTCAATAATCCCAACCATGGAAATGCTGTTTCCACACCTTCGGAGGCAGATCAAAGAGTTCTTCTTGAAGAAATTGTGGCATTACTTCCTAATACGAAAGGAGTCACGTCACCTAAGTTTCTTCTTAGATTACTTCGCACTGCCATGGTATTGCATACTAGTCCGTCATGCAGAGACAGTTTGGAGAAGAAAGTTGGAGCTCAACTGGACCAGGCTGTACTTATTGATATTCTCATACCAAATATATGTGCTTCAGGGGAGACCCTCTATGACATAGACTGTGTTCAGAGGATCCTTGATAATTTCGTATCAAGCAGTCAAGATGCGTCTTTGTTCAGCTCTCCTTGCATAGTGGAAGAAAACCAGTATATGAACGGGACTGATATGCTAACACCAATGACAATGGTGGCAAATCTGATAGATGGATTTCTTGCTGAGATTGCAACAGATGTTAATCTGAAGCTCCCAAAATTTGAAGCGCTTGCTGCTACTATTCCAGACTATGCCAGGCCAATTGATGATGGAATTTATCATGCCATTGATGTCTATCTGAAGGTAACAGAAGTCTTATTTTTAAGTTCAGTTGTAAAATCCTTATAATTGTTTCCTCTGCTTCTGCGCTTGATGAGTTCCTAAAAAGAACTGAAGTATTCTGAATTGCATTGTGCAAGTCACCATTGACATTGTATCTGCTTTTAACAAATCCAGGCACATCCTTGGCTGACAGATTCAGAGAGGGAACAACTTTGCAGACTCATGAACTGTCAGAAGCTTTCACTTGAAGCCAGCACACATGCGGCCCAAAATGAGAGATTGCCACTAAGAGTCATAGTCCAAGTTCTCTTCTTTGAGCAGCTTCGACTCCGTACATCAGTGTCTGGCTGGTTCTTTGTCTCGGAGAATCTTGATAACTCACAAAATCCTTGTGGAAACCTCGGATTCCCCAAGATTGATGCTTCACAGGATCGAACCGAGGTTGTAGCTGACATGAAGGAACGTGTTTCTGAGCTTGAAAAGGAATGCTTGAACATGAAACAGGAGCTTCAGAAGCTTGTCAAAACAAAAAGGAGCTGGAAAATATTTTCAAGCAGGTTTGGTTTTAGACGCAAAACACAGCCCTCCAACCTAAAAGAATCAGGCGAACTAAAAGAACCAGCTCCGTCCACAGTACAGAATAAAGAGAATAGTGATGTTGCTCAATGAACTTGACTGTCATTGACAGTTTTGGCATTCATTATGCAATTGCTGAATGCGTTGGACACGAAAACATTCATCTTTGGTTAAAAGGGTAATCGTTGGTGTACTTTTCAGAAATAGGTTGTGATTCAATATTTGTTTTAGTAAGTCAGAGAAGAACTATTTAGTTTAATCCCTTTTTAATCCATTTAAACTTTGCATTCCTGAAGCAGATATACCCTTTTCCAAGCTCAGGCCTTCCTGAGCATTTCAATCCCATTTTCTAGCATCTTGAAGCATCCTAGTTTACTTGCAGACATAAAAATCTGCCGTAAAATCCATTCAACGAGAGCAGATTGCAGTAACTTGGAAACACAAAGTTCAGATAGAAGAAAATAAGCTTTGTGATATGAATGTTTTTTTATATATATCAAATGTGTTAAAGATAAACTTGAGAAGCCAACTACGTTTCGATCCAATTTAGTAATAAATTCATGCATACACAAATTTCTTCTATAAATTATAATAGGAGATAGACTCCACTGGATTGAGCAAACATACCAATAAAAAAAGAAAATGAGATAAAAGGGACACACAAGATTTAACATAAAAAACCCTTAGTGAATATGGGAAAAATCACGGGCAAGAATAAAAAACTTTCACTAAAGAAAACAAATATTACAAGAGGAAGATCTCACAATCCACACACCAAGAATTAATACACAAGGTTATGGGAAAGAAAATTTGGGATATTTAAAACCTTAAACATATGCTTCCATATATAGCCTTAATGGAGGCTTCTATGTTCTCTCTCTATCAATATGAGATTTAAGCCAACAATCTCTCACTTGGAGATTTGATCGAGAACCAATCAATCTCCATATTGTTATTTCTATCTTGCCATTTCTCTGTTGTCTACGTCTCTGCCAAGCGATACAAGGATCTACACTTTATGAATTTATCGGTGTTGATTAGCTTTGTTAATGCATTTGCTAGGTTCTTTTTTATTTGAATTTTCTGCATATCCACACTTTCATCCTCGACCACTTCACGAACAAAGTGATATTAAACTTCTATGTGTTTAGTTCTAGAATGAAAAGTTGGATTTTTTGCAATATGCAAAGTACTCTAACTATCACAATACAAAGGGATTTTCTCTTGTCGGTGCCTAAGCTCTTCCAAAAACCTTTTTATCCAAATCAATTCCTTGCAAGCTTATGTAGCTGTCATATATTTAGCTTTTGCTGTAGATAATGCTACAACTGTCTCTAATTTAGACACCAAGCTCACAACTCCTCCTGCAATAGTAAACACATAGCCTATAGTGGATTTTCTTTTATCAAGATCACCTGCAAAATCAGAACCAATATATCCTTTGACAATCATTTCAGATTCTTCATAACATAGAGCAACAATTGATGTCCCTTTGATATATCTTAGGATTATCTTTACAACCCACCAATGTTCTTGACTATGATTCGTCATGTAACGACTAACCACTCCCACTGAATGTACAATATCTGGTCTTGTGCAAATTATAGCGAACATTAAACTTCCCACAACTGATGCATACGGTTCGCAAGATATCTCTTTCCTCTTTGCTTCACTGCCAGGGTTTTACTTAAGGATAACTTAAAATTAACAAGAAGAAGGGTAGAGATTGACTTACAATCTTGCATATTGAAGCATCACAAGATTTTCTTCTAGTAATTCTTCTGACAAAGCCAAATCTTCCTGTTATTTCTGTCTCGGTAAATATACATCCTAGAATTTTGTTTGCTGGTCCTAAATCCTTCATTTCAAACTCCCTAGCTAACTAAGCCTTCAAATCTTGACTACGATCTTTGTTGGGGCTTGTAATCAACATGTCATCAACATATAACTATAATACAATGAAATCATTATTACCAAACCTCTTGAAATATGCACAAGGGTCTGCACTAAATCTGTTGAATCCACAACTCATTATAAAGAAATCAAATCTTTTGTACCCACATCTTGCACATGTTTTAAACTATACAAAGATTTGTTCAACCTACAAACTAAGTTCTCTTTCCCTAGTTCTTCAAAACTTTCTGGTTGATGCATGTAAATTTCTTCTTTAAGATCTCCGTGAAGAAATGTAGTTTTTACATCAAACTGCTCTAAATGTAGATCAAATGCAGCACACATAGCTAAGACAATTCAAATTGTATTGAGATGAATTATAGGTGAAAAAATTCCAATAAAGTCGATACCTTCTTTCTGAACATATCCCTTTACTACCAACCTTGCACGATATGCTCCACTTGATCATCACTGTTATGTTTGATCTTGTACACCCATTTGTTGCCAGTGAGTTTTCTCCCTTGTGGTAGTGGCACAAGCTTCCATATCTTATTCTTATGAAAAGCTTATATTTCTTCCTGCATGGCTGTCATCCAAAGTGATGCATTTGAGCTATTTGTTACTTCTTGGAATGTTGATGGTTCTCCATCTTCTGTTAGGAGACAATATGCAATATTGCCCTTTATAATCCAGGTTGGGATTCTCCTTTCACAATTTGACCTTCAAACTTCTATATTTTTAGATTCAACTAGTTCTTACTCCTTATAATTTGATATAGCTTCAGTAGAATCTTTCTATTCAATGTTCCTTTCTTCTTGAATCGTTACAACTTCAGAGTTTTCTTTAGACATGTTATTTTGATCTTTCTCTTGCAGTTTATCTTCTGCAAATATGACATCGAATCTCTGCTAATGATGAGCTTATGGGAAGTGGGATCTTATAGTCGATACCCCTTAACTCCATCATCATACCCTATAAATCTACATTTTCTAGATTTTGGATCTAGTTTTGTGATATCTTGGGTATTATACATCACAAACATAGGACTTCCAAATGTGTGTAACTGAGAATAATCTGCTGGTTTACTGGTCCACATCTCCATCTGGGTCTTAAAATCAATCGAACTTGTTGGTGATTGATTAATCACATAGTAGGTGGTCTTCACTGCTTCTGCGCAGAAAGACTTTGCCATACTTGTGGTTCTCAACATGACTCTAGTTCTTTCAATCAGAGTTCTATTCATTGGCTTAGCCACTCTATTTTTTTTAGGAGTCTGAGATACCGTGAATTGACTTTTGATGACTTCTCGATTACAAAGATCAATGAACTCATCACCAGTATATTCTCCACCATTATCAATCCTAAGGCACTTGATTTTCTTCCCCATCTCTATCCCAATTTGTGCTTTAAATATTGTTAAGGTTGGAAATATATCTCCTTTTCTTTTGATAAGATACACCTAACATCTTTTAGAGTAATCATCAATAAAGGTAACAAAGTATCTTGCTCCACGCAAAGACATAGCTGGTGCTAGCCAAACATCAGAGTAAATCAAATCTAGAATATCTTTACTTTTAAAATTCGATTTATTAAATTTCACCCTATGCTGCTTACTCGTAACTCAATGCTTACAAAAGGGTAATGTTACCTTCGTAAGACCAGGGAGTAGTTTCTGCTCAGCAAGAATCTTCAATCCTTTTTCTGTCATGTGGCTAAGTTTACGGTTCCACAATTTTGTTACATTTTCTGTCAATGCAACCAATGCATTTGCTTCCATATACGTCTGTCTATAATCTTGTATAAGTTTGCAACTATCCTTTTCGCCTTCATGACTACAAAAATGCCTTTAATCACCTTCATGACTCCATTTTGGATGGAGGTCTTATACCTAATTTCATTTAATTGTCCTAAAGACAATAAATTTTTCTTCAAGTCCTTCACATGTCACACATTTTGAATAGTGTGAACTATACCATCATACATCTTCAACTTGATGATGCCAATCCCAACAATCTCTAAGACATGATCATTTCCCATGTACATAGATCCTGCAAAGATAGATTTATAAGTGTGAAACCAATCTCTACAAGGAGTCATATGTCCTGTAGCTCTTGAATTCATCATCTAAGCATCAGTGAGCTCTACTCTGTCCTTGAACACCATTGCTACTTCACTTTATAAGATTTCTCTATTGGCTACACATCCTTGATAAGTTAATGCTTCAGAGGCCTTGTCTCCACCTTTCCTGAATCAAAATTAACTTTTAAAATGTCCTCTCTTGCCAAAATTGTAACACTTGAGATTTTTCTTACTTTTGGACTTCAACCTTCCTTGTTTGTGGCTCCCAGTGGAATTAGTCTCCATTGACCACCTTTTGTCATCGATAAGGCTTCCGCTTGATGTGAACTTTTCAGCTTTGCTTCCTTGTTGATGTGTTTGCTTTCTTCTTCAAGAAATAAAGCAGCAACATCATCAAATACCAAAGTATCTGTGAGAATATTACTAGTTAAATTAATGAGGAGTTGGTCATATGAATCTAGAATACTTTGAAGTAAAATCTCCACACGTTCAGTTGAATTTACATTGTGTCCTAACTTTGAAAACTGAGAGTGTAGAGAGGTTAGAGTATTGATATGCTCTGTTACTGAAATGGATTAAGACATTTGGAGTGTGTAAGGTCTCCTCTTCAGAAAAATTTTGTTGTGAAGAGACTTAGCTTTATATAACTTTGTGAGACGATTCTATATCTCCTTGGTTGTTTTCTTTCCCTCTACACCTTGCAAGGTATCATCTGATAAACTACGATGCAAATCTGACATGGCCAAGGCATCTATTTTTTTTCATTTAACATCATTTGTGAAATCTGTTGGCCTAGCACTGATGGCCACCAAGCAGTTATCTTTTACTAATACTGCCTTCATCTTCAATTTCCATAAAAATTTTCCTCGTCAAACTATGTAATATCAAATTTGGTCGATATTGCTTCAATCACGAGAATTGACTCGCACTCTCTCACGTGAAAAGGGAAACCGCCTTGAGTTACCTCCACTTAGTATGTAATAAAACTTTAGTACATTGGAACGTTTCCAGGAAAAGATGGACACAATAGGTCTCTATTAAAACCTGGTATCCTTAGATAAAGCTTTTCCTAGGCATGCACTCAATCACCTCAAATATAGTTAAAAAATGCCCCTAAAATGACAACAAGAACTTGAGAATAGAACCACCCTTAACCAGTAAATACATCATAGAAAAACTCATTTTCTAATGTGAAAGATTAGACTATGCTACAACCACAAAGCACATTTGAGCAACCCTTGGGCTCTGATACCACTAATAGGAGATGGACTCCATCGGATAGAGCAAACACATTAATAAAAAAAGAAATTAAGATAAAAGGGACACAGAAGATTTAACATAGAAAACCCCTTAATGAATATGGGGAAAAAAAACACGTGCAAGAATATAAAACCTTCCACTATTGAAAATAAATACTAGAAGAGGAAGATCTCACAATCCATACTAAGAATTAATACACAAGGTTATGAGAAAGAGATCTTGGGATATTTAAAACCTTAAGCATATGCCTCCTTATATAGCCTTAATGGAGGCTTCTATGTTCTCTCTTTACCAATATGAGATTTAAGCCAACAAATTAAACTTGATCAACCATGTTAAACGTGAAACCCTAAATGTCACCTCTTCGTCCACGACAATCACCATCATGAATCTCATATTTGCAATTCCTTTTCCATTACAAGTTACACAATTGTCACATTTTGGTTTAATTTAAACCTTAGTCCTTTCATATTTTTACTTCTCTCTTTAATTTAAGCCATTGTGTAATCTTTAACGATTAAAAAAATCAATCAATTTAACCAATTAAAATGTAAAAATCTTGAAGTGTTCAATTTTCTAGTTTGATTTTTAACTTTCTGGTTCAATTTACTTGAATAATTTTTATTTTTAAAAATATATTAATATGTTAATTAATCTGTCAATTTTTATAAATTAATAAGTCCTTATAAACTAAAATAAATCAATTAATGTTCATTTAACAATCTCTGTTTAGTTAAACTTCAAATTTTTTTGTAGATAAAAACAATCTTTTTCAATCATATTTCAAATTATTTAATTTTATTTAATCTTTAGCTAGTTTTATGACAATCTAATACTGATTGAACTTTTTAAATCTTAAATCTCTTGTGTTATCGGTTTAACTTTCGGTTCGAATTTTAAAAGATTGATACTTTTTATGAACATTTTCACATCCCCAATATTTATGCACGATTTCAAGTAAACATAAACACTACGTAAGAAGTCTGCAATAAATCATCAGAATTCATGCAGTAGCATAGCCAAAACATTGTCAAGATATCATGTTTTTGTGAGGATTTGATTCTCATGTTCTTTTGGTTCTCCTGATGTCAAGGCGAGAGATTTAAAAAGGCAAAAATGTTCAATCCTCACATTGTATTTTATCGAACATAAAACACATGTCCTACGTTTTTGGCATTCCATATCACACTTTATGACACAACTTATTTGCATTCCAATCACATTTTAATATTTTCAATTCCAAATTGCAAGGCATTCACTATGATAGTTTATTGCTACAACTAGGCACTTGAATATATAGAAGAAAGATTTAAACTTTCCCTTATAACATAAAGCAGAGCTAAAGTACAAAATATAATAAAATTTGCAATTTTCACAAAATTTTTTATTTAGGAGCATTAAAAAGAGATTTACTAACAATGTTGGTAACCCCATGATAATGATCCACATATGAGCATATGACATATCTTGCAACTTTATATTTATTTGGAATAAATACTTATATATATATATATAATTAAAATATATGATAAATTATTTAAATATATGAATTTAAACTCGGTACTCTGCACCATTTTTAATTTCAATCAACTATTTCATATTTATTTTAAATTAATATAATTAATTATATGATATTTAATTATTATCTTCATTAACATAGATATATAATAATTTGATCTAATGTATATACCTTCATTTTATTTTATTTACAATATTTTTTATTAATTTTTACAAAGAATTTATATCAAAATTAGTAAGTATAATGTTTTCTCAATGTAAATTTTAAATCCTATATATTCTATAATGAATAAAAAGAGATTAAGTCTATAATAGATAATTATATTGTATAAAAAAAAAGTTGAAACAACTGAAAGTTTAAATAACTTTATATATATATATATATATATATATATATATATATATATTGTAAATGCATATTATTTAATTTGTATAATAAATATTAACTTTTTTTAGAAATTAAATGAAAATAATAATCCACATATGTATATGTAAATATATATTTCAAGTCCAAAAAAATATTTTAAACTAAAAGCTTTTATATTTTCACATATTTAAGAATATGCATGTTTGATAAATCTTAAGAAGCCGAATAAAATTTTCGTATTGATAATATATAAAAATAAAATAGTCATCTAATTACAAAAATCATATGAAGATAAAATATTATAATAATACTTTAAACTTTTCACTATCTTTTGCATGAAAAATATAAAAAAAAATCCATACTTTCTTCAGTTGTAAAGATGTAAATGTTACATAGAGATATGAAGAAAAATACAAAAATGACTAAAAAGTTTGTGTATATTATTAATTGCAATATGCAATTTTGAGAAACATGTGAAAATTTGAAAAGATTTATATTGTAAACATAAAAAACCTATTAAAAAAGTCTAATGGACTTCTTCTAATGCATAAATGTAGATAATAGTTATGATAACTTTATCATTTATCATAAGTACATATATTTAGTTAATACGATAAATCTTTTATAGATACATTTGAAAAATAAGTGCACTCATACTTTAATCTTATAATATACGTTAATTTTAATAAAATAAAAATTATTTTTTAAGATAATGTATCATACATGCATGGTTTTGTGCTAATAATTACTTTTTATAGACATTTAAACATTCATACTTTATGACTTTTGGAAAGTAAAAGAAAATTGCGCTAAAGAATGAAACTCCTATAAGGGAATACATGTGACCAATGTCAATCACTAAGAGCAACTTCTTCACTTCGTCTAAGGTACAAAGGGGAAGCATTTGAAGCCAATGGAAAGCATCTCCATTACCTCGTTTTCATACATCATGTTCTTCAACAACATAATATTTGAGGTTGCACAAACCGATTAAGAAAAACTGATTCTAATACAAACCTAGGCATGTTGAGCTCTTGGTTCGCACTTAGTTAGCTATAATGCAAAAAATTAGAAAAAGACGCAAAGGTTTTGCTGAAATTTTAAATAGGACCTAGCTGTTTCTGAATGTGCAAATACTGTGAAGACTACTGTACTAACCTGAGAGAGAGCTGCGTTATTATGTAACAGAACTAGAGTTATTTAGTTAGTTTCTTTACTGCTCATGTATATAAAGACTTCTTGTATAGTTCATCATTAATTAACAAAGTACGTATTCTCTCTCCAACTTCACCTTTCTTACTTTACTTCACCTTTCAAAGCAATGGCCCTTTGAAATATCAACTTGAGCATACATTGAGCCAAACATCTCAAGGGAGCAGGTCTGTGGCTGCTAATTTTAGTAAACTCAAGAGATGTTGGGATAAGTTAAATAGTTTGATGTTCCTATGTGTAAATGTGGTTGTAGTTGTGGAGTTACCCAAAAGTTTATTGAAATGGACAGTAGGTGCAAGCTTATGCAATTTTTACTGAAGCTCAATGATGAGTATGAAGGTGTAAGGAATCAGCTGCTATCGCTGGATTCATTACCTTTAGTTAATTGGGCTTGTTACTTAATACAACAATTGAAAAACAAAAAGAAGTTACTAGTCAGGTTACACATCCTATTGCCTTTTTAGCCAATAATGAAGTTCTTAATGGTTTGGCGGAGTTTCCAAAGGATCTAAGAAGAATGGTAGAAGATTCTGTACTGATCATTGTAAGTAGGAAGGACATTTATTGGAGAGCTGCTTTGAAAGGATAGGATATCTAGATTGGTACAAAGGACGTAGAGGAAAGAAACATCGTCTGATGGCTACTCAAGTGAGCATTGCTGGTCCTAGCAGTGAGAATGAACAAGATAATCCGTTGGATTTGGACAGTGAGGACAGGAATCAAGTAAATCAGAAGATGATTACTTAGATGTATCAGGAAATGACGAAGGTACTTAAAGGAAAGGTTATTGTCCCATAAGAAGCATCTGGTGCAAGTATGAACCATATAGGTATTGTTCTTAACCCATCAGCTTTGTCCCGTTTGCACGATGATAGTATGCATGGCAAATGGATTGTAGATACAGGAGCCTCGGACCATATAACCCTATATATCCATTTTTCTCTTGTTCCAAATCACTTTCTCAGCCAATATTAATTACTTTGCTAGATGGTTCAACCAAAAATGTTACAATGGTTGGATCAATTCCTGTAACTTCCACTTTAACCCTACATAATGTGCTATATGTACCTGAGTTCAGGTATAATCTTCTCTCTGTTGGTAGGTTGCTCAAAGCTGACAAACTTGAAACAAATTTTCATGTATCTTACTGTACCTTTCAGGACCCTACCACTAGCACAGTTGTTGCTGTTGGCAAAGGCATAAAAGGACTATACTTCCTTGTGGCTGATTCTCATGACTCTTTTGTAGAACATCCTGTCAAAACTTTTTCAGAATTCATTTGTTATGAATAAATCTTTAGTTGATGTTAGGAATTCATGTCTTGTCATTCAAAATAATAAAGACTTGCATACTTTTCATGCAAGATTGGCGCATTCCTCAGCCTCTAAACTTTACCATGTAGCTGAATGTAAACAGTTTGATATCAATAAACTCTTTTGTGACACTTACAAAATGGCTAAATCTCACAGAATTCCTTTCAAAGGAGCACATATACTTCTTCCATTATCTTTGAGCTTATTCATATTGATATTTGGGGACTGTATAGAGCTTGTAATCTTGATGGTTCAAGATATTTCTTTATTATAGTGGATGATTTTTCTGGTGCTACTTGGACTTATCTTTTGCAAAGTAAGTAGCAAGTTAGCACAACTTTCATTTACTTTGTGAAATATATACAAAACCATTTATCCCAAACACCCATTTATGTGAGGACTGATAATGGTTCTGAGTTTATTAATTCATAATGTGGCCAGTTTATGAGATAGACTGGGATTATTCACCAGAGATCTATGACCTATACCCTGCAACAAAATGGCGTAGTTGAAAGAAAGCATAGGCATCTGCTTGACACAGCTAGATCTCTCAAAATCCATGCCAATTTACCTAGACATTTTTTGGGGGAATGTCTTTTATCAACTACCTATCTCATTAACAAAATGCCAACACCCATTCTGAACTGGAAGAGTCCTTATGAAATATTCTTTCACTCAAAACCTGATAATACTCATTTGAGAACTATAGGTTATCTTTCCTAGGCTACTAAGGTGGGTCTGAAAGGTGACAAATTCGAGCCTAGAGCTCATAAATGTGTGCTCATACGATATCCTCCTACACAAAAGGGTTGTAAGGTCTTTGATCTTGAGAGTCAATGCATATTATTGAGCAAAGATGTTACTTTCTGTGAGAATGTGTTTCCTTTCAAACATTCTTCTTCTTTTCATAATATGTCTTATCTTGAGAGTCCTCCAATTGACATCTCTTTACCTATCAATACTATATCTCCATCTTTAAATGGTTCTCCCATGTATTCTGCTGATGATACTTTGCCCATTAGTGTATCTAATCCTCCTCTTCCTTCTCTTACTCATGTTCCTTTAAATTCTACTTCTCTGATTCATACAGAGTCTTCCACAACTGATTCTTCCTGTGCTCCTCCATAAACTAAGAAAATCTCAACGAAACAAAAAACAACCACAGTGGTTACAAGACTTTGTTCTACATGCCCATGCCAACAGTGTGACTTCTTCCTTAATTTCCTAAGTTTTTCCTACATATCATCCTCTCTTTTCTTCTGTAGATTTCCAACACCTACCTCATGACTATATGGTCTTATTGGCTAATGTGTTTACAACTCATGAACCTACTAACTTTCTTGCTGCTAGTTAGGATAAGCTTTGGGTGGAGGCCATGGAGATGGAGCTTAATGCTTTAGAGAGGAATAATACTTTGGAACTAACCACTTTACTTGTTGGATATAAACCTATTTCCTCTAAATGGGTTTATAAATCAAATACAATCTCGATGGAACCATCAAGAGGTACAAGGCTAGGCTGGTCATCAGGGGCTTTGATCAAAAGGAGGGTAAGGATTATAAGTATACCTTTTCTCCTGTGGCCAAACTTGCTACTGTTAGAGTTGTAATTTCCTTAACAATTGCTCGAAATTGGTCTTTACATCAAGTCGATATTAACAATGCTTTCCTGCATGACCAAATTGATGAGGAGATATATATGATCTTCCTGATGGGTATTATACTGCCAAACTTGATTAGATTTGTCGAGTAAAGAAGTCTTTGTATGGTCTTAAATAGGCCTCAAGACAGTGGAATAAAGAAGTTACTAAGTTTCTTACTCAGTTAGGTTATGTTCAGTCCGCTAATGATTACTCCTTGTATGTTAAGAGGGTAAGAGAAAAGTTTATGGCTGCACTCATATATGTTGATGATATTTTAATTACTGGTAATGATGATTCTGACATTGCTAGTTTGAAGACTACTTTGCATACTAAGTTAACCATTAAGGACTAAGGACTTGCATGATATTTCTTGAGTATTGGGTTGTATAGAAATGAGTAGGGAACATATTTGAATCAGCGAAAATATATTCTAGATATATTAATTGAAGTTGGTTTGACTAGAGCTAAGCCTTGCTCTACTCCTCTTCCTCAACATATCAAGCTGTCTTTTACAGAGGGAGAACGTCTGGATCATCCAAAAACTTATAGGAAAGTTGTTTACAGGTTGTTATATTTGATAGTGACTAGGCCTAATATCTTTTATACAGTGCGACATTTGAGTCAATTCTTATCTGCTCCTATGCTTCCTCATATGCAAGTTGTTACTCATGTGCTTAAGTATTTGAAAGGTTCCATTTTTGTAGAGCTATTTTATCCTCTGCAGTCCCAACTAAAGTTAGCTTCATTTTTCAGATTCAGATTGGGCTTCTTGCTTGATGTCTCGTCGATCACTTATTGGTTATTGTATCTTCTTGGGGCATGTCCTAGTATCTTGGAAGAAAAATAAGCAATCTACTATTTCTAAGTCATCTGTTGAAGTCAAATATAGGAGTATGGCTGCTACAAGTAGTAAGCTGATTTAGTTGTCCTACTTGCTCAAGGATCTATCCATTCTAGTTCAGGTTCTAGTTACTTATTTGTTCTTCATATTATGGTGTTTGATGCTTGTACTTGCCTCCGAGTCTGATCACAAGTGTGGCCCGAGTTGCACATATTGAGACATGCAATTCAGGAAGTTTTTTGGATGTTAGAAGTGTCACACGGTCGTCGTCCTAAGTAGATATGTGTTTACTTTTTTTTTTAATGTTAATTCTACATTGAAGTAGGGTAGGACAAGCTGCATCTCTTTGACCTTTAATTAGGAATACATTCATCAAGCATGCTTTTACCTTTCGCTTATTTAATTTCTGTGATGCCTCTACTGGTATAAGACAAGTCTATTAGATTTTGTTTATTACATCAACCTTTTCTTTTAATCTATTTATTTATTTAATTATTTTAAATTTATTTACCTACTTTTTTTAGTGTATTATTTTTAAATATTTACTGTTTTAGTCTGCATCATTTTTTTCATTGTCACATTTGCTTGTGGGTCTACCGAAAACAGCCTCTCTACTTTGTAGGGATAAGGCTGGTACTATCAGACCTCCCCAGACCCTGCTTTATTGCGGGATTTCAAACTGGGTGATGATGATGAAGGTTGCTCAACAAATTGCAACAAATCTCTGTTTTCACGAGCGAACAAAACATTTGGATATAGATTGTCACTTCACTAGAGAGAAAACACAAGATGGCTTTCTTCAAACTGCATATATCCCATCGAAACTATAACTGGCTGACCTTATGATGACCAGGCCTCTTGGTTGCACTTCACACTTGCTGTTATCTTCCAAGTTGGGTCTCACTATGTTCCGAACTTGAGGGGGGATGTGAAAACTAATGTACGAACTTAAGAGAGAGCTGTGTTATTATGTAACAGAACTAGAGTTATTTAGTTAGTTTCTTTACTACTCATGTATATAAAGACTTCTTGTACACTTCATCATTAATTAACAAAGTACATATTCTCTCTCCAACTTTACCTTTCTTGCTTTACTCTTCTTATCTCTCATTTCTCTCTCCATTCTTAAGAAATACAACCAAAACGTTTTAAAAGTCATTCCACTAGAAGTTATGGAATTCAAGTTTCTTGCCTATCTTAAGAAATAAGAAGCAAGGTGACCTAGAGAAGCAACGTGGCATAGAGAAGTACAAGAAACTAGGCATTTTAAATGCCAAATTAGGGAAGTAGGAAGATTAAGGTTAAAATTTTTGTTAATTTGGGGGTATCCGAAATTAATTTTGAGGTATCAGATAAATTACAATAGATCCATCTATTGGCTACGTTTTCATTGAAAACAATTTTGAAATCATCAACAAAAGTAACCATTTGGTGACAATTTTCACATTCATTGCTATAAGTAAACGATTTTATGACGTTTAACAGAAACGTCGGCAAAGGGAAAATATTTTCCGACAATTACCTAATACTGTCGTAATAACAAGAAGTTTTAACGATTTTCATGAACTTGCGTCACCAAAATGAAAGCATTTTGCAACGAAGAATAGTATCGTTGTCAGATTTTGGGGAAATCAATGTAATTACCGTCGATTATGTTAAAGCATCGTAAATAGTTTGAATAAATAGTTGCTGAAAAATACGTTCCGTCGCCAAGTACATTCCTTTTTTTGCAACGATTGACGTAATTGTCGCAAAAGGGCCATATAAACATTATATTGAGGTACGATATAAAAAACTGTTGCAGAATGTTAACCTTTTATGATGATGGTTGTCACTCGTCGCTAATATTGGCGACAACTCTCTCAAGCATCGTAGATGGTTTCACATATGGCGAGTATTTGTTGTATTCATTGCAATTGTGCTAGGATATTATGAAGTTTGTATGTTTCATCCCAAAAAGTGAGTATTAAATATTTGGAAGATTAACGCTAAGTGTATTTAATAATCGTAGTTAAGGGTAATTATAATTGGCATTTTTATATTCTATCCTAGTTAAGATATCTTTTGTTGTGAAGTTGTTTTCGATGTTTAAAACATATTGTTGAAAAACACATAGTAGGTTATTTAAAATATGAAAAGTAAAAATATTTGGGCATTAAAATATTTGTGAACCAAAAATTTTAAATTCAATAGGATAAAAAATCATAAATTTAAGTTAACAAGTAATCTTAATCATTATTATTAATTTTGGAAATGGTATTAATATAATATAATGAAATATGGTCAATAGTACAAGACTTTAATTATAAGTTTAACAATTCTTACAGACATAGAACAATAAGTTTAACAATTCTTACAGACATAGAACAACAACAATAGTACACAGCTTTATCCCTAACTAGTAGAGAGGCTGTTTTAAAAATTCTTATAGACAGAACAATAAGTAAAGTTTGAAACTGATTCCATCAGTAAATGAAAATGATAAAATTATTTTTAGATTCCAAATGACATGAGAGTCGGTAAAGGTAAATGAATTCCCTATGTTTAGATTCTCAAGAAAGGTTCTTGTACGTTCGAAGACACCAATTGAAATAATGAAAGATCTTCCCTCAGGTGTAGGGTTGTTGACACCCTCTTCCAACAACTGCTTTGTTGTAGCTAAACTTCTAGAGGATATAGTGAATGAGTTCCCAGATTTAGTATGGAAGACAACTTGATCAGATAAACTACCAATATGACGTGTTTCACCTAAAACATAATCAGTATAGAACTTAGATTGCTAGTTTAGTGAAACTATATAACGCCCAAATTGGAACACATACATACTTGATTGACCAGGCATAGTCACTGGAATTGACAAAATTTTCAAAACAACCCATTTCCCTAATCCTTTACGGACTATTGTGACATCTCTCTTACCTCTATTTCCATCTATGTTTTCTTAAAGATTAAAGAAAGCTTAACACATCATATAGTATATATAATCAAATGTTGATATATATAATAGCTTCATAACTGGAAATGAGATTTAGATAATAAGGAAAGTAAGGTACTTCAGATGATACTAAAAACTAGGAGTGGGCATGGTTTGGTTCGGTCAGTTTGAAGCAAGTTTTATAAACCAAACCGAGCCGGTTTATTAATTCTGGAAAACCAAAACCGAACCGAATGTCACATAAAACCGAATTTTCAGTGCCTTGCGATTCGGTTACTTGAATCGAGTTGGGCCTTAAAATTTGGGCCAGTTTTGCTACATATCCATAATTTTAATTTCTTTTTTGAGCCATTTTTTTAAAAGGTAGTAATAAAAACAACATTTTGAAATACGCCAAATATACATATAAAAACAAAATTAACCAAGTATTGGCCTGTTGTGTGATTGACTGATTGCCATACTTGCAAAATTGCTCCTATTTGCAACTTGCATTTATGACAATCAGAATACAATATAAAGCTATATTGTTATCTTTGCTACTACATATCAAATATATCTGCTTAAGTGTCCTAACCTAGTTCTACTTTTGAAATCTAATACAAAATAAAATACAGATCACATTCACTTTACAAGATTAAAACCAAATACATACAAAAAATAATTACAATATACAAATTCCAAAATGGCTTCAATACTTCACAAAAAAGGTTGTCCATGCAAAAATGCATTTGTTTGTTTGTCATTGTGCATGATCCCAAAAATAAGTGCACAAACCACTGGTAATTACAACTGGACAAGCCTTGCATTTATACATAACTGTGCTTAAAAACCTACTAGTGCAAAGCATCAAATTCACAAATGAATATCAAGGCAAGCAGAAGGTAGTGCATACACAGCAGTTAACAAGTTAACAAAAATTGTTCATTGTTTTTAAGTTTATAGTTAAGAACTTTACTTGAAGTCTGCTTTTATGTTGACTTTGGCTGCATGTGTCTTTCTTTGCAGCTTCTTTGATAATGTCTACAAAGAAAGCCAAAGGATAAGTAGATATCTATAATTGGAATAGTATAACATAAGCAAGGAAAAATTTGGAATAGCAGACCTGAACCTATTGCTTCATAAAAGGCAATGTCATCCATAAAAAACCTATCAGCCATTGGGGAGGAATCTAGCCAATTTTGCAAGCATATAAGAGTTTCAACCATCTTAGGAGTTAATGAACTCCTAAAAGGGTCAAGAATCCTGCCCCCAGTGCTAATAGCACTCTCAGAAGCTACACTGGATACTTGTATTGCAAATACATCCCTTGTCACCTTAGAGCGTATAGGATATCTAACCCCATTAACCCTCCACCAATTTAGGATATCAAAATCCTGAACATTTCACAAGGTTCTGCCAAATATCTACAAAGCACAACAAATGAAGTACAAATCATAAAATCTTAAACTAAGAGAAAAGTATCACAAATATGCAAACAAAGCAGTAAATCCGTCAACACAGAATATATATCAAAAAATATACTTAATTGCTACTAGTTAATTAAAATAGATTTACGTTTCAGCATCATTCTTCACTTCATTGACAATTTCTTCCTCCTCTCTCTGCTTGTGAAATTGGGTCATAATTTCATTAAAGAAATCATCACCAGCCGAAGGCTTTTCAGCCTGACTAGGGGGAGAGCTAGTTGAAGCAACAAATGTAGAGGACTGTGAACCTTTACTTGGTCACTATCCCCTTCTTTGTCAGGATACCAATCAAATAATTGCATTATATGATACTTGACAGAACCAATCAAATCAGTGACAATGGTAAAATCATTGTCATAAATCATTTTATAAGCCAATTTCACATAATCCAATTTGTATCTTGGATCAAGAATTGCCCCAACTACAAGCAGTTTGTTATAGTCTGCACTCTCACCCCAATATTTCTCAAAATTTTCTCATTTTTCTTGCCATTGAAGAGAGAGCATTATCAGGTTTCAAGTAATAAGAATGAAGCTGCTTTTGGATAGAACTGACTTGCAAAAAATATATATTCAAGGTCACAGATAGGGAAGCAGAGAATTTCATCGTAACATCATAAAAGCGCTTAAGAAATATAATCAAATTCTGAGCATTTTTCCAATGAATTGGCTCCGGAGGCCCTTCTTTGCCTCTTCCAGAGTCATCTTTCTGAAAGTAAGTTTAAAATTGGCATCTTCATCCTCTATACGCTCAAATGCAGCTTGAAACCTGACAGCAGACTCCAATATTAAATAAGTAGAGTTCCATCTAGTAAGAACATCCAAACAAACAAGACTCTTTGACTCTATGTTCTCTTGTTTAATGCATTCTTTAAACTTTTCAAACCTAGAT
>JAOSBN010000004.1:36144045-36206170 GCA_027563595.1 Erythroxylum suave | reverse complement strand
AAGAAATCGGAAAAGGTTAGTATAACTTTGTCAATTTCTTGTTTTATGTTTCTAATTTAATTATGTTAAAGTTGATTCTATGGAAAAAAAAATTTTAATTATGTCTGTTGCACTTAGATTTGATCTTGCGTAATTTTTCCAACATTCCATTCAATGGGTGGGTTGTCAAGTTTCAGTTGATGAAGGTTAGTGGTTACTGGGTGGGGAAGTAAATTAGCTAGGGTATGAGTTTGAGATGGGTACGAGGGTTAGAGGAATGAAAGGAAGAGGAAGAGGGCAAGGGGGAAAATCCTCCCTGTCAACACCTGGTTTTGGGACAAAGGGCAGGTTTGGCAGAGAAATCATGTTGGTCAGAGGGGTAGTAGGTTCAAAATTAGGTAATAAAAATAGGCGGGAGAAAAGTTTGGGGATGAAAAGTCGATAATACCCTTTGTGTCTGGGCTGAGGAAGCTGTTCTGGTGGAGAGTGAGTAAGCGAGTGAGAGAGAAGGGAAAGGAAGGAAATGAAAGGAAGGAAGGAAGGATGATTAGGTGGAGGAAGGGGATAGGCAATGGAGAAGGAAGAAGAAGCAGCAACACCTGATAGCTAAAGGTTAGAGAAAGGTCAGAGCATATCTCTCTAACCCATTGTTTCACTTGCTTTTTTTGAGCGAATGTTCCCTGATATATGTTTCAATTAATAATTCTAAAATGCAGACGTTGGATTAATAATCTGTAAAAATTCATTCCGATCATATCAAGAATTATAATGAAACACATATGAGTTCACCACTTATCAAGATTGTGGTCCACAATAAGCAAATGTTAAAATCTATGTTTTAATATTAAAGTAACGGCCTACTTATTCATTAAAACATACGTGATTCCAGATTCTTTTAATAATACCATTATCGATAGTCGACTACTATCATGATATGAAACTCATCATTCCCTTGAAGTAAACTACTTTACTTACATAGAGATAAATCGCAACACTACAGTTTAAACCATAATCAAGCAACCAACTTGATTATTCAATTATGAATCAATTAATTTAGATTCTAATAATATACATGTTTCCCATACATCTTCATGTATATGTATATTATTAACAAAAGAATCTTGGTTCCTTATGACTAGTTATGTTATATAAATAAAACCGAACTTTTTGTTTTATTAATAATAAATATTTTCATTACAAACCTATAACTGGAAGAAGATTAAGTTACATGTAAATACACTTGCTTTCCAAGGTACTATATTTACATAACTCCAACAATCTCCCACTTGCCCTAAAGCAAGCTTGACATATTCCTCATTCACATCCCTTCTAAGTGATCCTCAAAGCTCTTTTGAGACAATTTCTTTTTGAACGGATCAGCAAGGATTTGCTCTGTGATAATCTTTACCACATTCACCTCCCCACGTTGTATTACCTCCCTTATGAGATAATACTTTCACTCAATGTGTTTGGCAGTTTTGTGGTTCCGAGGTTCTTTAGAATTAGCCACTACCCCACTATTATCACACTTGTGGCTGAGTTAATGGATCCTCTTATATCTTTATAAATTTAGATGAGGTCTAAGCTATATCCTCGTTAAGATGAGTGATTTACCTCTAAAACTTCACCAACTATAGCTCTCGTAGTTAATTCGACCCTATAAACAATTGATACTTTATTTAGACTAGTCATGTTTACATCATATCTCTATTATTCCATAGGATTCGCCCTTGAATCCTCGCCTAATTCAAAAGGGAAATAAGAATCTTTATACAAAGGTATAATCATGGATTGGTTGTTATAAAGAACACTTATGATATTACTCTATTTTTACATTCTCTTTTTTCAATTTCAGCTGGTCATTATAGACTAACTTAAGTGTCAACGATTTATAGAATAATAGGTTTATTGTTCAAGATGAAATAAAACCTACAGGTAAACTCGTCTTTTAGTGCCCTTATAAAAAATTCTAAAGGCCTTCCTAGTTGAATATTACCAACATGCAAAAGCATCATATCAAATAACACCTTGTTATGATATCTACTAATCAAGAAAAAACCCAACACTTATTTAGTAACACTATATTCATTTAACTACTGAAGGTTATATGGCTTTAGATGTTTCATAGTAAACAAAGATAATTTCTCTACAAAGATAATGTTAGCTACATTAGTATAACTCCATCCATAAATAATCATACTATATTTCTTAATTCCCTTATAATAATAATCATCTCACTTTCAATAATATAGTTATCACCCTTGTCATTAGAATTAGTGGTGGCCTAGTTTGTTTTTCTTTGGAATCATTTGCACTTTCTAACTCTCCATTATTCTTTATAATCATAACCTACTTTTTGCGTATCAAAATTAATTAATTTTGTTCCTAAGCAATGAAGAACATTTAATGTCTCAATTTTAAGACATACGTATGTCCTTAGTGTAGATATCCTCTTTAGCTTTATATATATTTTTTACCTCAAAAGAATCCCTATCTTCTTTTTTCAAATTGGGCCTTTAAAAAATGTTAGTACTAATGGATTACTTGGGTATTCCCTTGCATTTTGACTATCTCTCCACTTTCATAGCCAATTTGCACCATCTTTTATAACTTTACATAGTGTTGTAACTCCATTATATAGGTTATGTCTATGTTTAAGCCATTCAAGAACTTTTCCATAGTCACTTCTTATCCTCCTCTATATTGGCTCGGATTATTACTATTTTTATCTTTTTATGATAGTATTCTATACTCTTCAACCTTTAAGTAAGAATTTGTAACCTTTGATATAGATCCTTATCATAATAATTTGGATCAAATCTCTTCCTCGTAAGATTCTTTATTTCATTTTAAGTTTATATAGGTCACTCACGATTTCTTCTCCTATTAGTAACTATTTGATCCCACCAAATTATGATATAATCAATGAAATCTACTAGTACTAGATTAATTTCCTTCTTCTCTTCAAAGTGATAATGAAAGTCAAAAACTAATTGTCTTTATCTCCCACTCTAAATAAGCTTCAGGATCATTCCTACCTATAAAGGAAAGTGATCATATTTGTGCTAGTAGGATTTCCATCCACTCCTTTTCAAAATTTAGGCTTCCTCCTTTACTTACAATCATACCTAAATTCTCTTTGATTCTTAACTTGTGATTGTTATTGACATCTCCATCTCTATCTCACAAATGGGTTATTATTATTATGAATCACAACTTGTGATTGTTGTTGACAACATATTTTATTATGATTATTATGGCTTGAAAGCTCTATCTCCATGTCTTTTGTTGTGATTTCTTTTGATTATTATTACCTTATCCATAACGACACTGTACAATATAGACTGGAGAGGAGTCAAATTCGAACAAAGAATTAGTTGAGTTTGATACGTCAGGTTGATTTCAAGTTAGGGTATACGTGGTCTAGGGCCTTTGGTATTTCAAAAAAACTTATATCACCTGAAGCCCAATTAGGATTTGGCTCAGTTAGGACAATCCAAGCTTGATTAGGATTTTAGTCGGGTTTAAAATGCTTGTAAAGGACCTCGAGCCCATTGCCACTCCTATATGCAAGGATTCAATTACATGTTATAAATGAATATATCTTTGAAGATTAACTTGCATATATTAAGAATCTAAAGTAGAATTCTAGGGGAAAAAAGGTTTTTTTTAATGCCAATATTTACACTAAAACTCATATCAGATCCTAATATTTAGGAGTGTTAGAAAAAACCTCAATGTTATATTACCGTCACAAATTTAACCTCAAATGAATTAAAATCCTAATTCTTGTCAAAGTGTCATCAATTTTAGGCGATGTGTATGGTCTAATATGTTGTAATGGATCCACCCCAACTAGTTTGGAGCCCAATTATATCTCACTAACATGCTATGCATTCTCCAAATTATAGATTAAATCCTTAATTCCTTAAATTAGTTGTCGCATGCAACCTTCTTACCTTCTGTCTTGATTGTCATCAAATATGATCGCATTTTTTATAGTACTATAGTGCACTCTTTATTCACACTCATTGAATTCATTAATGGAGCATTTAACCCACAATAACAAATTATATTATGATCTTTCACTGCGGCAAAAAGAGTTTTAGGTAACAATATGTTTGCAACAGTTTGAAAATGTGTTGCTAAAAATTAATATAATGTAACAATTTTTAAAGTGTTGCCTTTACTAATATTAAAAGGCAACAATAACAATAATTTGTTGCTATATATAAGAAAAGGCAACAAAATTAAAAGAATGTTGCAATAAAGTCTTATATATGCAACATCTAGAATTGTTTCTATAATTCTGGTCACCTATTTACTAAAGAGTATTTACTAATGTTATATCTTTATTTATATAGTTATTTACTAATGTATATTTAAAATATAAAATTTTTCTTTTTACTAATTAATGAATTTCATAATGTATCTGGAAAAATTAAACTACCCACCAATTTTTATTTAGTACAATTAAAACATATCAGTCGATACTATTGGAGAAGAGCAAGATTTATTACATAAATGATATTATTTTATTGGCGTCTCTATCAAATCACCGAACTTGAATTTCTGCCAAATCAGATTCAAGCTCTATTTATTGCTTAAAGGATATTATTTTATTCAAAGTGACATTATTTAACATAACAATTTGGGTTTTGGCGAATAACTCAATTCCAAGTGTGGCTTAAGTTCAAATTTTTTTGTTTAAAAGTCTGAATTTGAGTTAAATTTTGGTTAACTTTGAGTCACAACAGGTGTGACTAGGTTAGGCTAGTCTAAACTATACTATTTTTGCATCTTTAAACAAATATTTGAAATATTATGTGATATATAATATTTTAGGGACAAAAACAAAAGAAAAAAATAATTGACTTGTACTTAATCTCGAAATCTTAGAAATGTGTTTGGATTTTGACATTGCTCTACTGGCTCTGAAATTTGTTATCCTCCAAGTCTCATGCCTTGCATGGTAAATCTCTTCAAATCATAAAACCTCCTTCTTTAGGATGATATTGGTTGATTCTGTCCCTAACTTTCTTATTCCATTGATCCTTTTTGGTTAAAAATCTTGTGAATGTATATGATCCCAAAGCATACGGCATCTGTGAAACAAAAATGAAAGCTATTGGATATTGATGATGAAGAATGGTTAATTGACTTTTGACAGATGGAAGTCCATTCCTTGGTATGACTTCATTCCCCCTGTTCCTTACATTGCTCGACCAATCTAAACTCAAGAGACCCTCCATAATACGACTCCAATCACCCAACACCTTTTGATGTTCAACCCATGTAACAAATCAATCCCATCAACCACAAACTCTTGGACCAACTGTCCCTAAGGTGGTTCAACATGTTTTTAAGGTGTTTTGAAGGCCTCAAAATATGGGAAAGTCTTATGTTTGAGCCCCCTTGATTCCATTGTTCGGCTCACCAAATGATATATCTTGAAACACATTATTGATAAATTATTGTGTGATTGTGAAAGTTTACCTAATAATCAGATTTCATATTAAATTGTGAATGGTAACTCATCACATTTCAATTTCCTTTCTTTTTCTCCTAATATGCGGCCCCTAAGGCACATGTAATTTTCCCATTTGGTGGACAATGGTCCCCTTTCCTTTTCTTAACAAGGCTAAGAGCCCCACTTTATTCCAATATCAGTATACACAACCTGGCCCTTTCCTTCCCTTACTAGTCGTTGGTTGAGTTAGAACCGTCTGTTGTCTCTGTCTTTACTCCTGCTGACCCTTAAACAGTAAAACAAGTACTTATTAAACAGTAAAACAAGTACTTAAACTAGTAACATGGTTGTTCGCGAAACGAACTGGTCCCCTTTCATCTTCCATTCATTTTGACACTTGGCTTTCCTTCATTGGTTTTCTTCTGCTACTGTATCCCAATTTCTGCTTTAGTTTCACCTTTAAGGTGATATATAACGACCACAACTTGAAGTTTATCAGCTATGTACAGTGCTCAGGTTCTGTTCTGAGGGCCATATGCATGCAAAATGGGGTTTCATTAAGGTTTATGGCGTAAAACAGAGACTCAAAAGTTCATTCTCATCCACATGTTGACGAGCTTTCTGAATTTTGCCACCTGGTGATCCTACTGATGCATACTTCTGTTCGTTGCCTTTAGTACATTCTAATGCAAATGAACAGGGTCAAGTATCAAATTAGGAAGTTCATACACTAGAACCATTTTTAGTGAAGAAAGAAAGGGAAAAAAAAAAAAAGGAATCAAAGCAAAATTTGAACTTGGAAGGAAACGATAGTTATCATTTCAAGTAGTCAGCATTCAGCATGGGAATGTTCTGAAGCATCTGCTACTTTACAACTTAATAACAGATGAAATCATATTTAGAGTGAAAGGGAGTAATGAGAATCTTAACATATTCAGGTTAACATTAATAATGTACAGAAAGAATTTCTCATCGACAGAAACATCAAGATCATCCAAATTAGTTCCTTCCATTTCCAAGTTCCAAGATCATCCACTGGTTATCGCGAGATGTCCATGTCTTGAGAGTAGCCCAATTGTTCCATTTCCCAACTCATTCTTGAAGCAACTCGTTGATGAGAAGGTACATACTCCTAAATATAGATCATGCACAAGTAAGCAAAACTGTAATACTCTTACTCGACACTTAGCATAACGAAAGTGAACAAATCTTAGGCCTAAAAGGACATTGCTTTAATTCTACCTCCAATTTCTTCACCAATTCCTTTGCTGTTGGAGCAGATACAATAATAGTACGTGCATTAGAATTTATGAATCCTTCCTCCACTGCTTTGTCAATGAATGAGAGTAGAGAGTTATAATATCCGTCGACGTTCAACAAGCCAACCTTCAATAGCAGACAACATTAAGCTTTAGAAGATAACGCAGCCATTATGTCAAGCAAGTGCAAAAATAGTATTCTTTTTCCTCGCCAGCATATTACAAAAACTGTATCAATGCAGGCACGAGACTGTACCGGTTTGTCATGTATCCCAAGCTGAGCCCATGTTATCACTTCAAGTAACTCTTCAAGGGTTCCATAGCCACCTATAGGATGCAGGTCTTTTGACTTAAATTTGATTGCAATTCTTTCAAAACATGTTTTACTAATCTTACCAAAAAGTCCATATAATTGAACCAACTTGAAAGTAAAAGAAATCCAAGATCAATTAATTGATTAGTTCCACAGTTAAAAAGGGAAGTTGGTCTAATAATCACGGTGATAATGGCTTTGAACCTTGTACCATTAGGCTATTTCTGTTCCTTGTTTTTGTTGGACTGGGAAGGGGAGGTTGATCGAGCATTCTTCCCCTGTCCTAAAGATGATCTTTAATGCATCCATTTCGAAACACATGCACAAGCATCTGCCCACCTACACAGGTCATAATTGCTCTTATCTTATCATGTTACCGATAGTATGTCTTTTATCTACTGTGGCCGTAGCTTGTGGGGCTTAAACGATAAGGATACACATGAAGAGTAAATTGACTGTTTTGTCCACCGTATATTTTATTTTCCCAGGTTCTTGAAGTATGATAATTAGTGGTTTGTGAAGGGAAAGAAATCATTGCCTGTTTGGTGCAGGCACTAGTTGGCCTGTACTATATCGTATACTCTGTCTCTCTGTTGTGTCTTCACCCTTTGCTCTTAATATGCTAGCAGATAAATCTTGCAGTAGCAGTACAGCCTAAGCCTTAGGCCTAACCTTAGAATGGAGAACATCAACAGTTTCCTCTGCATCTCTAATGTTCAGTTTAAGATGTTGACGGGTCTGAGTATAGGACTTTAGACGTTGTTCTACAACATAGCTGCATAGAGGTTTGTGAAAAGTTCGAAAGGCTGTGTTAATTTTGGCTTGAAAGTGTGATTATTCCAGGATTGCCAGATACCATTTGTGGTATCAGAAACAACAGTCGCCCCATGAAAGTTTCATCTTATATCAATATGGCATATTCCAAACCTCCATTATTTCGAAGTTAAGGATAAATGAAATGTACCCTTGTTTTTGAAATGCTTCCCGTGGACTCCGTGTTATTTAGCTACTCAAGGATATGTAGCCGTTCAGCTCAACTGATCCTTGTCTATTAAAAGGTTTGGAGGAAGAGTTATCTTGAACAGTAGGTGGCAGGGATTCAAAGAAAATGAAGCCCTTGGAAATTCTATGCATAATCAAAGCATGACAAATTACCAATTTTGCATTGGAAAAAAAGGCCGCCTTAATTTTCCTTTATCTGAAATTTAGTATAGCTTACACTGACCTGGCAAGGCAATAAAGGCATCTGAATGTTTAGCCATCTCCGCCTTTCTTTGATGCATACCGGCAACCGCCTTCACTTCCCCTACTGTTTCACCAGTTAACTGCAATTAAAAATCACAGAAGAAATCAATAAAGAGAAAAGCATTGACAGAGAGAGAAGAAGGTCTTGACGTGTTGTACTGCCAATTATCATTGCAGAAATAGTGTTGTTTAATTCTAAGAGACCCAGCAACTCAACTTACTGTCTAGCAGCTTCTTTGACCAATAAATGAAATAGGGACAGAAAAATGAAATGATGGAAAGATGTGAGAAAGTTAAACTAAGAACAAACATACAAGTAAACTTTGGAAGACCACGGAAAGAGAAGAACCGTAACATATGTGAAAAATGAGTATACCAAGTGATACATCATGGACAAAGTTATGAAGCACTCATAAGGGAAACATATGTTTTGGGTTGAGAGAAACAGAACAGGCTGACAATGGTAAGGATATGAAAAAGGAAGTAGCAAAAAAACATGAACATAAACAAAGAAAGCATATCCACACCCACACAACATATTTTTTACAGATGCAAGTATTGAAAAGTTTGCAGCCTTTCAAGGTTTTTAAGGAACATAATGAGAAAAGGTAGAACACTTTTTCGAGCTCCAGCACACATACCTCTCGAGGCATGAGTGTCTTGGGAATAACTCTGCAGGAAGATAATAACATGACAACAGTCAGTTCATAAGCAATAATCAGGACATAACCAAACTCATTGATTTTGTTTCTTAATCTATTTCATCTTTTTCGAACTTTGTTGAAAGATCATAATCACCCGATAACATGACGACCACCATCATGAACAGATTGAGAGACCAACCCCATCAAACCTATGCTGCCCCCTCCATAGACCAAATCAATGTTCCTTGAGACCTGAAAACAAGTCACAATGATATTCAGTTCATGCAAAACTAAAATGGAACTCTACTGTTTCAAGTGAAAGTTGTGGTTTTTAACGTGAGAACGTGCTAAAATATCCAGTCTTTATTCTCCTTCGCTGAGAAAGGAATAGAGAGAATGCACAGAAACCACCAGAGAGAAAAACCCAAGGCTAAAATTTGCTTTACAGCCAAGGAAAAGTTGCAAAAACATAATGCCAGTCCCTCGAACAAAGGTAGAAACAGGTTATAAACAGAGCAACTGTACTATATAGCCTCATTCAACTTCCTTTACGTGTCGAGCACATTATTTTAATGCTTAAACAAAGGATAACTAGAGGCTACCAGTTTTGCGCAACAGACCCAATAGTGGAAACGGTATTTGAACACCAAAAAGGGGTGGCAAGGCACAAAAATCAAAGGCAGAAGTCTTCAAAGAAATACTTGAAAAGAATACCAGTTCTTTTCCAAGCTCAATTGCAGCATCTTGGTAGCTCCTCTTCTTTCCTTGGCTACTTCCACAAAACACACAAATTCTTCTAAACTTTGATTGGTTCACTTCCTCATTTCGCACCTCCATTTTTCACCCTCCGCCCCTGTATGCTCTGTTTAGACCCTTTTGCCTAAAGTATAAGATACAAGTATCTACTACACCTTACACTCGGTCTCTGGTAATGCTAAGCTTTTGCATAGGTCAATGAACAATGCAAGTATGAAGTTGACTTACCATTTTCTTGCTTCTCCACCACACTCATATTGAGTGCATTTCCTTCTCTTCGTGCGCTATATATAATCCTTAACACACGTGAATACCCTTCTCTATAGCACGCTTGCTCTACACCAGCTAACACTGGCATGCGTGGACCTCCTGTTCCTTCATTTTTAGAAATTCGCTTTACTAAATAGGAAATATAGATAAATAAATCGTAAATGAATTAATATTTATATGTTTTTGTTGATGAGAGAAACAAAATATCTTATCATTTCATGTTTTTATATTTAAAGAAAAATTTGTATTGATACTGAACACAAAGTTTATAACGATGGAGATGACTGGAGAGTGAAAAGAAATAAATAATCAGTATTGCTTAGATACATGACAATTCACTGACATTGCACTTGGAGACGACTCATAAGTTAAAATATTGAGACAGATAACTATTAGTGGTTTAGATAATATATTATTAAACTTGGACTTAGACTGAAAATGAAAATGAAAGTAAGATTTGTTAATTCAAATTCTATAGCTTATTTACCATGTAATTGTTGAGAAAGAGTATTGTAAGAATATAATAGTATGAAATAAATAAAAAAGTTCATAAAATTTTTTAAGGAAATTCAATTAATTTAGTGTATATATGTTTTCATGAGTAAGAGCGTATTTTTCAATATTCAATAATAATAATGATTGCAATCCTCATAAAACTAAGTTTGTAAAAGTATACTTATATATAAATTCAAATAAGTGTAATTTCATATAATTTGTCTCTTATGAAATCTAACTTAATTTAAATATGACTCTAATAGAATATGTGAATTTGAAATCTTTAAATGTGTCTTACATTATTGGTTTTTAGAATGAGATATAAGTATAAACACGCCCGTGTTCTAGACTGTACAACACATTACCTCTCTACAACTCTTTCCAATTAGGAACATAGGCATATACATGTTCATGTTTTTGGTCGTATCTTTCTTTAAAAAAATCTTCTCTCATTTTAATATGCTCATGTTTTAAACTTTTTTTTAGAGAATATGTTATATCACAAAGCTACATTCATCCAAAAACTTCTAATTAATATTAGTGTATATGAGTCATACACTATAATCTTCACTTAGTAGATATACTTTACATAAGTTGGCTTACACCCTCATCTAGCACCTTGAAATATTAATTAAGTCTAACAAAACTTGACATTTTATATAGTAACTAGCTTTGATGACATGTTAGCTACATTCTTTGAAGTGTGAGCCTTTTTAATAAGATTTGACTAAATGCACTTAATTCTTTAATCTTGTGAAACCTCACACCTTTCACTCAAATACCTATCCATCTTTCCTTCTCATAACTATCCATATCCTTTTAAAAGGTATTCAAATCCTTATTATTGATTAGAGCATACAAGACCTAGCCTTCCCCAACCATATCTACTACTTCTTCTAACTATGATGTGCTATATCTATGACTACATTATAATGCTTCTCTTCTCTTGATAATGTTCTTCCATCTCTTTAACTAGAATTTTTGGTCCCTTTTATCATCAACTTGTTATTTTTCTAACTCTATTTACACCACTTTTGAGCTAGTATTCTCTTTGCTAACTCTAGCATATTCTCTTTATATATGTGCTTAAATATATAATGGTTTCCAAATATTGCAACCTTGAATGTTATCCTATATTTTTTACTAAAAACATGAAACTTGTAGAAGTCTAACTTACAATATTTGACACCTTCCAACAATTTTTTTTATTTTTTTATGTAGTTTTGTCATCACTTGCTTACTAAAAAGATGTAGCTGTAAGTGTCACAACTCAATATTATCTTCCTTTAATCTACTATAGCAACTTCTCTAACTACAACTATGCTTTATATTATTCTATAAATATTTCAACCAACCATAGTCTTTTCATTATAACTATCGCACCCTTAACCACACTAATGTTGTCTCTATTATTTTTATAGCCAAAATCACGTGTAAGGTGTTCAAAGAGATCAAATTTTCTTTAAATGGGATATATGCCTAACATTGAACAACTTCCTAACAACACTATCAAACATCTTGATCCTAAGCTATCATGTTCCAATGATTTGTAATTTTGATCACCCTCCAATCAGATATTATCAAAGATGCTTGAAGTGTATGATACAAACCAATTCTTATTTGATGTCATATGATGTGAGCATCTCCTATCTATAATATATGAGTATTGTAGTTGACTAGTTACCCCTCACTTGTAACCCTTTCCTCTAAAAGCTTTTACTAGTGTTTTGTTTTCATTGGTTATCAACCAACAGGGCAACAATTATGTCTTTCATAACAATTGCCTCCTTATGTAAAATGAGTGTGGTTATCAAATATTCGTAAGAAGGAGGTAAAGAATAAGTGTAGTCATTTCTTTATTCTTATCTGTAATAGTCACCTCGAGCCTTAAAAGATTATAAACTATTTGGTTAAAATTATTGACATGTTTTTCTAAATATATTCCCTCATGCATATTTATCTTGTATATTTTCTACTTAGACATTACTGATTTGTGAGAAACTTTAATATGTATTGACTCTTCCATTTCTCTATAGAGAATGCAATATCCATTGCAAGGTATATAGACTCATCAGCTAAATATAATTTAATGTTTCTCACTACTCATGCATATAACTCTGCCTAGTTGAGCTTCTCCATATCTTCTAAATTATTCTCACTCAATCCCTTTAGCATGCCTTGTACACCGATAAATCCTACACTCTTTGTTGCCATGATTCAATATCTTCAGTTACATTGAACTTTCCCACTTCAAACTTTGCAACCAAATTTATTGTTACCTTAATTATGTTTTAATGCCACTTGCTAATAAAGAATGCAATAAGAATATAATAATATTAACGAAACAAACAAGAACACAAGAAGATTTTAAGTCTAATTTAGTAAGTTTGTATCCTTAGGAGCATGTATAAAACTCTCATGCATATGCTTAGAAAAAAATTATATGTAAACTCTAGTTGAAACAAATATTTAAACTCTATCTGATACAATCCTACATTATTTTTCCTTTATCAAACTCAATCTAATCTAAACATAACTCTAATAAGACCACGAGTCCTTTTAAAGCTTGTAATCCACCAAAAATATGTTTTTAGGTAAGATTGCTTGTCATGAATATAATAATGTCCCAAATTATAGTTTATACTATTTCTTTATAGAATGGAACACGAGTATAGACACGTTTGTATTCCTAATTGTGTAACTCATTATGTCTATCTATACAAAGAAATGACCACTGACATGCTTATGTTCTAAGCTATGTCCTTATTCGAGAAAATCCTTTGTCATTTCAATATAGCATTATTTCATCTATACCCATGTCTTCACCTTTGCATTATAAAGAAGAACATACCTAGATATATAAACATGTGATAGCTCATGTTCACCCAAAGATTACTAATAAACACTAGTGTATATGAGTCAAACAATAATAACATAATGATTCGTCTATATTATAAATTATGTGATACATATTTATTTTAATTTTTTTTATTCATAGGATTGAATTATAATATTATTTTTTGGAAGTGATTTAAATAATTGGCATGACTTTTTAAAATTTTCTTGAATTCGAATTTCATAAACTCTTTAAAATTCTTATTAAATATTTTTGAATAATTTAAATGAGATTTAAGTTAATTCGAACCATTGTTTTAATTGTGAGTCTTAATTGATAAGTAATTATTCTATATTATGAAAAATAAAAAATGTTTGTATTGTTCAATTTCATTATTTTAACCTTTGATTTTTCAAGTACTTCCCAATGAACTCAGACATAGTACACTTGTCAACATTTCTAAGCATCATTAAAAAAGCAAACTTTTAAAGTAAGGATAAACCTCCTTTTTCATTAGGCTAGACAGAAAATGTGATTATTGATAATAACAAATAGGTTTTTTTCCCCTTTAATACTAGTGAAATGAACACTTTCAATGAGAAAATAATTAAATTGCAAATAGAAATAAAGATTTTAAGTGTGGGAGAAATTTAAAAGAAGAATCATAACAAATGGCTGTAAATCATTAATGATTGAAATATTTAAAATAAGTGGACTGAACTCTATGGCTCAAACTCGATCTAAAACTCGAGCGGACCTAATGATATAGCTCAGGTTTGATACCAGTCAGGCTTTTATGTGGCTCGATGGACAACTGGACCTGAATAATTTAGTTCAAGCTTAAGTCTGATCAAAATTGATCCAACTTAAAGGCTAATCAGGTTGGTTAACCAAGACTACCTTGACTTGGTAATTTAAGTAAGCCAAAGATTGCTCTCAATAATAATAATCAATCATTAAAAGTTTTTCCTATCCTGATAAGGGATAAGAGTAATTTGCTTTGAATAATTAAAATAGGATCATAACAATAAAAACATAATAAGGGAATAAATAACTTTTTTTTTAATTTTAGACCAATGTTATTATAGTGGAAAGAGTAAGATATTATTGGATAGTCCAAAGCTTTATATTGAAAATGGTAACCATTTTCATAAAAATATTCATTAGATGATGTTATACATATAATAACCTTATTAGCCGCAAGGAACCATCTTTTGCAGATAACACCTTAATAAATGGTCAGTAATGTTGATTAACTTTGCAAGTAGGAATATGAACTTATTTATAGAAGCTCCTAAATTTGTATGATCCATGCGTATAAAAATGAAGGAAGTTTTGGAGTAGGTAACAAAGATAAAATATAGTTGATGGATAAACTAATTACAATACAAATAAAAGGTAAAATCACCATTTCTTTCACTTGATATAAGAACTTGTTGAAGCTTCTTCATCATTCCGTTTCTTAAGATCATAAACAGTTAGCAACTATTGTTAGTAAAAAAAAATCACAACTTATTAAATATTACAATTAGATTACATATAATAGTGTTATTCCTTTTAATAATTTAGAATTAATTTCTAGAAACATTGATAACATACATTTAATAGTTAATGGATCATTTTTATAATGAAGACAAAAAAATACTTGATAAATTATAAGATATGTTAAACATATAAAATGTTTTGTGTGTATGCAGGGAATTTAATTATGGAGTTATAGATATATCTTGCAATGCACAATCATCTTGCAATCACTTTATCCTTAACTTAGTAAAAGAAAAGGAGGGCATGATAAGATTAAGAAGAATTGAAGTTAATAGTTCTCTAACTAGGAAATTTTGTCTCGCCCTTATGGAAAAACATAAACATCCATTTTCTTCATATTCATTGAACTAGCGTTGCTACCTTTAAGATGTATAAACTTTGAAGCAACTTCATATTAGGCGTCTCAGATATTTTAATGCATGATTGAATATACAATTTCGTCAAGTGCTTTTAAGCAATCCCATAGAATTTGTATATAAATATGAAACAATTTGACTCTAAGATAAACAAAGCAATTATGGTTCACTAAATAGATCTTATAAGCAAAATTAGACTTGCCTTAAAGGTTTTATAATCTACATTACCTCTTTACAATATTAAGAATATAACTGGATTATAATGATCTCAAAGTTATAAGTGATTACATGGTTTATTCATATGGCATCTTGTAATTGAAAAACAAATTTTACAAGCCTTAGTAAGATTTTGACATTCCTAAAGAATCATATACTAATAAGACTCACTAGCAAATTTGTCTAGCAAAATTAATCAAGAAGTAAACAACCTAAACCAGTTACAAGCAAACAAAATAAATTTAAAATAAAATATTAAAGAGAAAAGTGTGTAAGATAACTTACAATATATAAATCAGCTAATGGTTCTAATAATAAAAGAAAATCTGCTAGTTATTCGTTATAGTTAAGATTCCTAATAGCTTGCATCACTTCATTCACATATAAAAAAATTATGTAAATCATATCTAATTCTGCAACAATTCTATTAAATTTATGCAAGATAATTAAAATATATCTACATCATTAGATATTTCTTCAAATAAACTTTTAGTTGGAAGGATGATCACTATTGTATTCACATTCTGTATACATTTTATAGTATAAAAAAGAAAATTATAAGATAATATAATAGATTATTAAAATTATAAAAGTAACAGACTAAATATACCATAAATTATATAGTTCACCTTAACCATTTTTAGTCCCTAACTGATTTTGAGCACACATTAAGTTTTTTACAATTTTAGAGTAAGTCGACTATGATGAGGACTCATTATTCAATCTTCAATACTAAAAGTAAACTTGAAAGCAACTATAAATATTAGAATTATTAACAAGTCTTTTGCAATTACTTGTACAATCAAATATTAAGCTTAATTTGACTTCCACCATGATAATAGATCAAAATACTCTTTAGTTTTAGTTACAATATCTACTTCCAAATAACTATTCAACTCTATCTTACTACAAGAAATGTTAACACCTTTATCTTTTATAAATTCCTTAAAACAACGATTCAAACTTCCAACTTTGCTTAATGATAATGTATCAACAAAAGATTAAGATGATATTGAACTACTATGATCTAAGTCTTTATCCAATTTTGATTGATAATCATTAAACAAATTATACTAGAAGTGTTTAGTAATATCAATAAATTGTTCAGTAGGATCACCATATAACTATTGATAAGAAAATTGAATTCCCTCTATCTTGTATCTTAGGTCCCGCATAAAAATAACTATTATAGTATTATCAATCAAATACCAATAAGAACCAAATTTTTATATCATATGCTTTACCATTGTCTAAATCATCTCACTTGAATGCTAGCTTATTCTTGCATACGTTAGCAAAACAAATATTCAAAGTTAGATGCTTTGTTCTAGACTACAACTCAATAATATTATAAAATAGCAACAATTTCTCAAACTACTTTTTCTAACTCCCATTACTCTCCTATCAAAAAATATGTCTATTGAGAATTTCATTTCTTAACTTAATAAACACGTCAATATACTTAATTGTCAACTCTAGCATCTTGAATATAGAGTTCCATTTTATTAGAAATCGATAAACAACTTCTTAATGAATAGAATATGTAGTTGTCTTACAGTTGTCGTTTAAATGTTACACTTTAATATGCTATGCTATTCTAAATTTTTTATACCCTTTTTTTAATCATCTCTAAGTCATTCTTCATTATCAAATTCACTATATGCATAAAATAGTACATATGGAAGAACCTCTCAGCCATCAATAAGTTCCTAACCCACAACTGGCCTTTAACTTTATGAACAACAACATAATTCATGCTATAGTTATTTAAAGTTATAGTTAAGCGTTTCACGTGGATGTTCCATTCCATTAAACAATTAACCAATACAATTATCAATCTCTCACTTATATGCAGCTTCAAAATATAAATAAACCTATTATTTTAAATCATAATAAAAATCAATTATAACATAATCAAAGAACAAACGATAACAAAATTAAAGAAATACCTCAATATCAACTATATAAAGTCCCATAATTGTCAATATAATGCGTTGTCATCTCCATGTATCCCTTCTTCACATTTTCTATATATTCCTTCTTCTCATTTTCAATTGTCTATATGTCTAATGTAATGGTCACTCTTTCATTATTAATAATAAAATCTTTATTCTCAAAATTTTTGTTCTTTATAAATCTTAAATATGTCTATTGCAATAATATTACAAGTTGGCATCTTAAAGGTCAGTTGAAGTGAGACAATAAACATCTTAAGTCTTTATTATCTTAAGATCACAAGTCGCGACAATTGTTTCACTTTTTACTTTTATTAGATTAGTGCCTTAAAAAGTTTAACCTCCTAATACCATTTTTTTAATTACAGGGGTCCTTATATGAAATGACCCTTATCAACATGACTAATGAGATTCAATACCAATATGAACAAGGAACAAAGATCATTTTATCAAGACAAATTTGGTTTTAAAAAATGGAATCAAAACACAATGAAGGATATGAATAGCCGTACTTATAAAAAAAGAAAAATGAGAGTGATAAGATTCTAAGGTTGACTGCTACTAACAAGTTAGATAAAATCGTAAGTTATTAAAGAACCTAAAACAAGAGTTTCTCTAAGAAAAGAATGAAGAAACTCTTTCCTTTTTTGTTAGTAAATAACAATATCCTAAATTGCATCAATAAGATAACCTTTTATAGGCATGAAATACGTAAGAGATAGATTCCTAAAAGGAAAATGGCATTCTTATTATAATTTAATCAAAAAACAATTAAAATTTTTAAAAAATTCAATCCATATATAAACAAAAAGTTAAAATTTTAAAAACTAAAACATCCAATCCACTAGTCCAGTGTGAGTCTAATTTCCACAATAACGTCAGTTAGCTTTTGAAATTTTATGGGTGCTGAACATAGAATTGACTTATTTTTGTTTATCCATTCTATAAAGCTAGTACAAGAATAGTACCAAACATCAATATAATGTTGACATTGGTTACATTATGTTTTCCTCTTCCTATAGCTTGCTCATTCACTTAATTCAACATTTTAACCTTCAATTCAATCTTTTAAAGTAGCAAAGTTTCAATATTTATATAAAGATCCACCATTAAGTTGCTGAGAGATTCTTCGACCTTCTTTGCACTACTCTTTGTTAATAGTTCTTCAATGTTCTCTAATAGACCTCCAATAAATTTTGATGCTTTATTTGAATAATTTGGAATCCATCCAATGCCCTCTTTATGTCTACCTTACTTAAAATCTTGGGCAACTTGAGTAGTTGTTTGATTATCATTAATATGCTTTTTAAAATAATATATTCTACCTTTAGAACCTTCGTCCAAAATATTATAGCAATACTTGCACTATTGCTTGTCAACTCTATCATTTGATTTATTCTTTATTAAGTGATTCTAAATACCTTATCTTTAAAGAAGCGGTTTCTTCAATCTATAGATTATTTCTTCACTTGGTATATGATTAGGTACCAGATTAAAAATCACTATTATATTGGCTTATATTGTCGAAGAATTAACTTTATATATTTGAAACAATTATAAATAATATAATCATGAAATCAATTCAATATATAGAATATTTAAACCAAAATAATAAAAAGTAAGGAATGGAGATACTTAAACTAAGGTCAATTTCATTAATTTATTTTAACATTAAGTGATCTAAATCATGTACATTACAATTTAGAAAGTTAATCGGTCTTAGTAGCCTTAAAAGTAATATGTATATTTACAACACCAAACACCCCCCACCCCCAAAACTTGTTTTATTTTTTAAGAAAAGGAAGAAGTCGTGATATATGTACTTATACAAATACAAAACCCTTAGTTCGAGTTTTTAAAAATGAGAATAAAATTTGCAAACTTGTTAATTTCAGTGAATTGATAGTTTAATTATATTGTTAATCTAATGAATAAGTAGTTTAATTAAATGTCAAACATCATTTCGAAACTTAACAGCTTAAGATTGATCTCTTTAAAAGTTCTTCAATCCTTGGAAGATTATTAAGCTTTTTCCTTTAAAGATATTTTAAAAATGATAGATAGATAAAGCAGACAAGCCAAACATCAAACTTACATTTTACATAAATAAAAAATAACAAAAATGTCGACCCCTAGATTTTAACATAAGAAAACAATAAAAAGAAAACACAGCAACTAAGTGAAATACCCATAAACAATAAGCACATAAACATTGAATGAAACTAATTTTAAACCACTATCTTTGCTTTATATAATACATCTTAGAAGAGTGTAGAAGATTAATAACAAAGCACATATAGAAATTATATGAGTAATAAAGGAATTTGATTTGATAGTAGAGATTCAAAATTTAAAGAGAAAATAAGAAATAAAGCAATTTATCATATTCGAATAAACAAAAACCGATCTAACACCATAAACATAAACATGTTAGGGAAAATAAGAATAAAAAATAATTGATTTATCAATTAGGATTTAAAATCTTCCTCAATTATAAATCATGACTTTAAACTTAAATGAAACTAATTATTTCTGATCTTATTGTCATATTATCTCTTCTTTAAAATTAAAGAAAGAGTAATCAATGTCATATCTATAATAAGTAGATAATACACATGACACTTTCAGATTCTCTTAACAATAAGGGATTTCCTAACTACTTAAATGTTCAGGCTTACGTAATGTTTAATATAGTATGTTTACAAAACATAAGACATAAGGACAACAAGAAAATTACTATGAAACCTAATGTTGATACCTACTTTTTAACTTTATGCTACTAAAACTCAAGAAAAATGGGGGGAACGTAACTGATGGCTAGCTAGCACACAAAAGATGATTGAAGGAAAGAGAAACAAGAAGAATGGCGAGGGAAGACCACAGCCACAACTATTAGGAAGACCACAGCCACAACTATTCATCCATATATAAGACAACATCATTTCTTATATAGAAGAAGTTTGGGCTTTGGACTAAGTTAGATTGTGAAATTTGAGTTCGAATTAACCCAAAATTTGAACCTTCTGCAAATACAAACTTGGGTTAAAACTAATTCAAATTGAATCAAGTCTATTGACATTAGGCTAAACCATAAGCTTTTTGTCATTCTTTCTCGACTCACTTGTTTTGTACATATAAAAACATCAAAGTTAATCACTTGATAATTCTCCTCCCTCTTTCCACAATAAACCATATCGTGTCCTCTTCATCATTCCTTGTAGCCTCTATAAAAGATTTTTTAGGAAAATGAATTATATTACTCTGTTGTATTCCATTATAAGACCTCATAGATATACATGTTATTAGTCTTAAAATCTCTTCCACAATATCTTTTGATTGAGACATACACGTTCACGGAAAAGCTATATACGCTAAAAATATGTACATCTAAATATTATTTCCTAATACCTTCATGAAATTATCATCTAACTAGTCATGAGATCTAACAATTGCAGTGACAATGTGACCAGCTTGTATTTGATCTTGCACATAATGACAATCAAATTCTATATGCTTCATTCACTTATGGAATACAAGATTTGAAGCAATATAAAAAGCTGTTTAATTGTCTCAAAAAATTTGCATACAGTGATCTACTCCCAAGGAGTGCATAATTGACTTAATTCATGTAAGTTCACAACTAATAGTAGCCATAGAGTGATATTCAAGTGGTTTCCTGTCTCTAATAGCCAATTTGTAATTATGCTTAATAGGAAAACCTACAAGTTTAACACCCAACAATCTAGCTTTTGAAATAATGTCAAATTCATATTTTTTTTGACAAAGATACAACCCCCGAGAAGTACGAGCAACTTGAATTATAAGAAAATAACTTAGGACCCTAAGATCCTTCATATGAAAACAAACACTAAAGCAGGACTTGAATATACCAAAGACTTCATTGTCATTCTCAACAATTATCAAATCATCCACATATACAAAAGCACACAAAGTAATTGCACCCTTATGATAAGTGAAAAGTAAGTAATCAACATAAGATTGTGTAAAGCCATATATTTGAAGAATACCAAACCAATTTCAAGAACTAGTTACGTGGTGCTTAGCGTATCCCATACAAGGACTTACACAATTGACATACCTTCTTAGGATGAAAAGCCACAAAACCAAGTGAAAGTTTCATTTAGACTTCCTCACCAAAATCTCCACATAAAAACGCACTATGCATATCAATCTGGTGTAATTCCCAATTTCTAGCCATAGTAACAGCTAAAAAGGTTCTTATAGTGACCATTTTTGCGACAAGAGCAAACATCTCGTTATAATCGATTCCTTTAACTTAATGATTTTCACGAATTACCAAGTGCACCTTGAATCACTCTATAGTTCCATTTGAATTGAACTTGATTTTATATACTCACCTGCATCAAATGGCCCTCTTTCCTAACAACAACGCCTCAATGGCCCATATTCCATTCTTTACTAAAGCATCCATCTCCTTAATTAAAGCTTCCTTCCATCTTAGATCATAAACAAGCTTAGTGTATCGAATGAGTTCAATTTCTACTATAAAAATTGTAAGAAAGTTGTTATGTTTTACATAAAAATTATCACATGTTACATAAAAAGCAATAGGATAAGATGTACCTAAGGATCCTGATGGTGCAAATGAATCGAGGGAGTTTAAGTTAAGGACTCTGTTGTAAACATAATCATGTAATCAAGTGGATGATTGGTGAACTCAATTCCCTCTTCCAAACTTTTCTCTCTTTAAATATGAATATATTGTACTCCCTACTTTTGATTCTACATGATTAGTAGGCTGTGACATTTCATTATCACATTGTGTCGCTCCTCATCATAATTAGTATCATATAAACAAGTTAGCAAGTAAGGAATGACATCATTAGATGTTACACCATCATCATTAACATCATACATATTAGGCCTTTGCAAAATCGAATCACACTTGTGAACACATTATCTTTTTCCTCTAAAAAGTTATAAACTCCCTCAACAAATACGACATCATGGGAAACAACAAATTTTCCATTATCTAAGCCATATAACTTCCATCCCTTTTATCCATTAGGATATCCAATAAAGATGCACCTTATAACATGATCACCAAATTTATCTTGATCATGATTCTTATGGTGAGTATAACATAAACACCCAAAGGTATGAATATTGGCATAAGACAGTGGTTTTCCAAAAAGCATTTCATAGGGTGTTTTTTCATTGTGTAACATTATTGGTGTAGGGTTAATAAGATACCCAGTCATTAATATACATTCCCCCAAAGTTAATAGGAAGATTAGCTTGAAAATGTAATGCACTCCCTACATTCAATATATGATGATGCTTACACTCCACTCCTTCATTTTGCTATGGAGTGTCAACAAATGAATTTTGAAAAATGATTCCACTTTGTGAAAAGAATTCTATCGAAGGTTGAAACTCCCTTACATTGTCTCTTCTTACTACTTTGATAATTTTTCCATTTTGTATTTGATTCATTACACAAAAACTTCGCATTAACTTCACTTTTCTCAACCATTAAATGGACACAAACAACTTGAGAATAATCATCCACAGTGGTCAAAAAATAAAATGCACCATAAGAATAAGGTCACCATCATAGTTATGTTCCTTTAGTCATTGGCTCTTATAACATAGGTTTTGGGTACCCTATTGCTAGAGCTACAATGACTCTGATAAGATAAAGGATGTTTTATGAAAATGAATTCTATTTTTCTGTCGTATTCCACTACATGACTTTATAAATATTCATGTTATCAGTCCTAAAATCTCCCCCATAATATCCCCTAATTATATTAACTACATTTACACCTAAGAAAAGATACATACATTGACGGAAAAGATAAACATGCTAAAAATATTTACATCTAAATATTATTTTTCTTATGCTCAGCTTCAAGCATCTTGTCACTATTTACTTTTTTTTTCTTATCTTGACACTTCACCTATCAAACTTTAGTTTGTATATAAATATTTATCTAAGAGTCTCACTATAGCAAAAACATCATATTTTACTGCATTAATGAACAACATATTTATGTAAAACTATGCAATGAACTTTTAATTTAACAAGGAATGAAGACGTGGGAATGAGTATGTAACTTAAATTTCTTTATTTTTTGCTTGTTTGGTTGTTAGCAATAGATAAGATGAGGATAAATCTGAAATGGATTTTAAATAATCTTGAATTTTTATTTTGAAGATGGGTACGGGTATAACCTAGAATCAAATATCAGGAATAACAAAGAAACATTCATGGGCAAACACATCTACTTTTTTTCTTTTTTTTTGTGTTTTGTCTCAACTGAAATTCTCTATTTGAGAATTTAAGCTTAGTTTATTTAGTTAGACAAGACAACATTTTGATTAATTCTTATTAGGATACTATTATCAACATTGAACATTACTTTATTTAATTTATTTAATAATTATTTTATTTTATTTCAATGATTTTGTGTCATAAAATAAGTTTATTATGGGTTTTTAATTTTATTCTTATAAGAAAAATCATACACAATTATTTAAAAATTAATAATTTATTGAATCATTAAAAATAATTTTAATTATTTATTTATTAAATATAAAATATTTTTATTAATGATTTACAAAATCAATCACATAATAATCAAACATAAGTAAAAAATTGTCATTACCACTCTTAATATTTGATACCAAATACTAGTATAACTATTAACTTTTATAATCTCATTTCTAATACTTGTATAACAAACATATATAATCAGTAATTCCATTCATATTCTGATTCTCACTTTTCATTCTCATTCTCATTTTTTCATTTCGACTCCTTCATTATTGATTAGCAAAGGAGACTTTATAGTTATTGACTCTTTTACATTATAGATTATATGTAAAAGATAAAAATAAACTTTTTGTGATTTTATTCATTTTAAAATATTTTATGATTCCAAATTGTTTTAATGTTATTTTAACAATAACAAGATGAATAGTGTTAGTCAATAATAACTCTTCCACTGGGTCTCTCGTTTGGAAACATATTTATAAACATTTATCCATTACTACTTGCTTTTTGTCTCATTATTAAGTGCTTGCTTAACAAGGTGATTGCCTAGATCGCAGGAATTGAACTCATGCTATTAAACTAATGTCATCTATACCTATTTCACTTAAACATCTCCAATCCCAAGATTGGCCTTTCTAGCTTGGTTATTTGCTTCTTCTTCTTTTTCTCACAAAGTGTGTCAGACGAGTTTTAACTATGAGAAAATATTTTTAAGTCATTTACATTTAGACTAATCTTTGTTTGAGTTGAATAAGTCCCTTGTAAGAGATAAAATTCTAACCTCAAGTTTTAAATAGCTATATACATAAAAAAGATTCTGAATCCACGATTTTATTTAAACTAAAAGAAACTCTTATTAACTCACCTGCCGTGAGTTAGCCTGGTTCTTTGCCTTTACTCTTGCCTTTTTGTTTAATGGTTTGTCAACTTTCTGTAAGCATTGAGATTATAAACCCATGATGACAGGTTGCTAATGGGGCATTGAGCATTTTAATTATATTATCCATTTGGACCTGCATGCTTGCATGCGCAGTTTGACTCATGTTTTGTGTGTAAGCAATTGTACATTTGGCTGTGAATGAGTGCTCCGCACGGTTCAGTGCTCACTACCGTCGGAATTAGTTTTTCCATTTGACAATCAGCAAAGTCATGAAAAACAAAACATTAAATAAAAGGGTGTAGAAACAGGCTAATATACATTACTTATCCTCTATCTTTTACAAGTTCGTTAGTAAGTGATAAGCTTGCACAGCTGAAAAATACAACAAATTTTTTATCGTTAGTTTTTAGATATTGTACGATCACTTATAGTTTGGATAGAGAATATGCATGTTTATAAGAATATGAAAAAGAGGTGGAAAATGAATAAAAGAAAAAAACACGATTCGGAGACCTTTCAGACCTGTGTTTTGCATGAAGATGATGCCAAGCAAAAGACCGAGCCTGGAAATGATATGTCGCCATCTTCATAGTCGTGCGGACATCCGATCAGAATTTTCTTATGTTGTGTTCCTTCATTTCCCAATGTCATACATTACTTCAATTTCCCTTGCAAAGTCCTCCCACATTATGCATTACACACTAGTATGTGTCTTATATTACCTATATAGCAAGACAAGACTTAAGTGCTCAGAATCACATACGCATGCATAATTAACAAATTTAAATGCCAACTCTTACTAATTTAGATATATAACAGATATTAGAGTCTGTCTTATAATGACATTTATGTCGTGTAATCTGCACAAAACTTCTAGTGTGTATATTCACAAATTATAAAAAAGTTTGCTTCTAAAAAATTTGTTAATCTTCAAATTTCATAATTGCTTTTTTTTTTCAGTGCTGTCTTTGTGATTTTGGCGCAGGAGGATTTTACAGGGATCTTTGGCTCTCGCAAAGCAAACTAGATAAAATTAGTTCTCTACTAGGATGGACCATATGGTATATAGGTAATCGGAAAATGAAATAAGATTAAAGATGAGAAGGAAAAAAACGGTACAATCTATCTGTTGTGGAGTATTTAGAGTTGGAACACGTATTATTAAAATGGTCGTATAAACTCATGTGTCAACACCATCATGGTAAAAAGTAAAGGTGAGATAATCAGCAAATTGAATTATTCTAGACGTGAGCGTACGTAACCTGATCTGGACTAAGGAAATAGAGGAAATAAAGACGACGACTATAAATGATAAGGACAAAGAAACAAGCATCCTCATCACCACCACTATCTCTCATGTCCACTAGCTATATATAATTGTTTACATGTCAACTAAGTAAGAGGTTAGTGTCTTATATGAAACATCGATCGTAAGACGCACGAGAATAGCTGAACCCTTCTTTTCACGTACGCCATCTCTTTTGCTCTGGTTAATCAACCATAGGTCCCCTATCCATACTGTCGCAATTTTCATGGACTCCCACAACCACGGCATCTTGAATATTGTATTCGTGGATGGTACTTGAAATTCTGTTCAGGTGTTTAAACATGACAACTCCAGAAGGGAAGAGAAACAACCTGAAATTAAACAGCATCTGGATTGGTAGGTTCCCAAATGTATTTAATTTTTAAGGTTGCTTCAATTATAAAATGGGCACATCAATCATGTCCATTTGGTGCTCATTTGGGTGTTAGAGATAATAGAAAGACATTAGCAAAACTGTTATTACTCTTTCTAAGAAGACTCTGTAGACTTCCCATCAACAAATATATACATATTCTAAATTTAAGATGAACCCTTATCTTTCATTAATTAATCATATAGAGAACATGTTATGGGTCTAAAAATTAGATAGATGCCAGTTTATAATTGACTATATAGTTGAGTGGAACAGAAACACCAGAAACTTCAAAAGAAAAGGTAATGATGCTTGTCCCATTATTGCTAAAAATGTAAAGATGGAGCTATTGACCATATCTTTAATTACGTGTATTTGTTTTTTTAGTTGTTATTTTGTAGTTGAATAGTCTATTAGTTGATATTTTTCTAGTAAAGATTGGGTAAAAAATTCAAGTTTTAAAGGCTGTATATTTAAGGTTGTGATTATGAAAACAATATATCGTAACTCATCTTTCCTTATTTTTGTGTTCTTTCTATTAATTTATTAATTCTTAGCCTTGATTGAGTTCTCTAACCTGATAAATTGGTATTAGGGTTATTTTCTTAAGGGATCGTGAGAATTTAGAATAAACTATACTCAAATTTTTTTTTGGTAAATATACTATACTCAAATTCGCTCTAGCTTTTTTTAAAATAAAGATCATCTATTATGAATTTTGAAATGCCTTTCAAAATTGTTGTTCCTCCATTGTTTGCAAGTAAAATTATCTGAAGCAACTAGAATGAAAACTTATCTTGATGCAAGTGATTTGGAAAGTTGTCAAGGAGGACCTAGAAGTTCCACCTTTACCAAATAACTAACTCTTGCTCAAATCAAGGATCACGAGGAAGGCAACACAAATCAAAAGCAAAGGCATGTTTATTTGCAGTTGTAGAAATCTTTACCAGAATTATGATCTTCAATTCAATAATCGACATGTGGAACTTTCTCAGGCAAGAGTATAAAGGAAATGAGAAAGTCGAATAGATACAAGCAATGAATTTAATCAGTGAGTTTTAGATGCAAAAGATGAAGGAGTTAAGAAGAGTGAAAAATATTCAAACTAACTTCTTAGTATTGCGATTAGGTAAGATTGCTTATAGGTAAAATTTTATGATTATAAAGTTGTTCAAAAAATTTTTAATTTTTTTCTAAAAGGTTCAATATAATAATTTCAACTTTGGAGAATTCTAAAGATTTTTCAAGTATTACCTTAACAAATTGTTGAATGCTTTAGATGGAGTGAAGAGAAACTTGTGAGGAAGGGAGTTCACTTGATGGTACTTTACAAGCTAAACTATAAAATAGTGAACGCAGAAAAGGTAAAGAAAAGAAGGAAGTAAGAACTATATTGAACATGGTGTTACAAATAACAATAGCAACAAAGGAGGAAGTAACATACCAAGTTATTCTTCAAACCATTACTATGTAAAAAAAAGAGTCATCCATATTTTAATTTTCAAATAAGACTTGACGTCATATATAACAAGGAAAACCAAAAAAACTAGGCCACATTACAATGACCTACAAAAACATAAATTAGCAATGATAAATAGAGTGTCAAATTGCATATCAGTAAAAAGAAAAAAAAACAGTTAGTTGTGCTAATAAGCATTGCCACCAATAACTCAAATGATAGTTAATTAATTGATAGTGGTTGCAACATTCATATTGAATACGATTAGAAGTTTTTCAAAGAGCTCAGTAGATTTGGTATCTCCAAATTCAATTGGAAATAGGGAATGCATAACTATCAAAGGAAAAGGAATAGTGACAATTGAAAAGTTGTTCAGGTACTAAAATATTTATTGAGCATTGGTTAACTACTTGAAAAGGGATACAATTTTCTATTTGAGAATAAAAGGTGCCTTATTAAGGATGCAAAGGGACATGAATTATGTAAGTTAAAAATGAAAGAAAAAGATTTTTCATTAGATTTGATGAAGGAGGAGCACATTACCTTTCCTAGCTCAAATTACATAAATGAGCTTTAGAACAACAAGTTGGGACATTTCAATCATATAGAATTATTATTAATGAAGAGAAGGAGCTTATGTAAGGCTTACCACCTTTAAATGGACTTTTATCAAACTATAGGACGTGTCAATATGGTAAGCAAACAAGGGTTGCCTTCTTCAAAGAATAATGTAAAGCATCAAAAAAGTTACAGTTGATACATATTCATCTACTAGAGATGGTAGTTCAGGCCAAGTCCAATCTTGTTTAACTAGGTTTCAAGTCAGGCTCGAGCTTTTTTTTAATTTTTAGGCTTTGAGGCTCGAACTAAGATAGAAACCTGAAAATTATGTGAAAACGATATTGTTTTTATTTTTAATTTTAAAAATAAAAATTACGTTGAACTTAGCTTTGGGCCATCCAGGCTTGATTGAGCTTAAGCTCAAGTGGAATGATCCTTAGATCCAAAAAGAAATTTTTAGATTGGGCTTGACCCTAGCTCATTACCAAGCCTAATCTATATTGACCTTATATTGAACCATCATAATAAGAAAGTAAGTATTATATTGCCTTTGTTGATAACCTAATCAGAAAATGTTAAATTTACTTTCCTAAAATTCAAGTCAAGGATTGCATAAGTACTAATAAAATTTCAAGCCTAGATTAAGAATCAAATCAACTATGAAATTCAAATGTTGAGATCAAACAATAAGAAGCACTATTTATCAAAAGATTTTTTTTATGAAGAAGTTGGAATTGAACGCCTACTTTGTAATTTATAGCAAATTTTGGTTAGTGAGAAGAAAAATATAAAAATTGTAAGGATGTTTCGATGTATGTTCTATGAAAAAAGCTCCCTAACAAATTTTAGGCAAAACACAACTATTTTTTTTTGTGGCTAAATAGGTTCTAAAAGGAAATAACTTTATTTAAGGTATGATATGACTATAAACTTCTCTATAAAACATTAAAATCTTTGGTTGAATTTATTTCTCACATGTGCCTTAGATGAAAAGAGATAAACTTGATATAAGATCATATCCTGAAATTATCATTAGCTACAAAATCTCTAGAGCTTACAAAATTTTTCCACCAAAAACTAGGAAGATTCTAGTAAGTAGAGATGTTCATTTTATAAAAAAGCAACAATGAAAGTAAGAAAGAGAAGATAGGAAAACATATTGATAACTTTTCACTGGTTTAAGGCAAAGAAGTTAATGATCCTCCTATTAATGATATCAAATTACTCTATGATATATAATAGGGATGCATTTAAGCCAATAAGATTCAATGCAATTGAAAAGGAACCAAAGTATAGTTGCATATAGGAGGAATAAATATGATTTAGAATAATCGAACCTTGGAAGCTTATTTAAAAATCACAATTATTAGAGTAAAATGAGAATTCAAAACCAGGTTGAATGCAATTGGTTCTACAATAAACACAAAGCTTGACTCCTAATGAAGTAATTTGTTTAAGTGTTTAGTGTAAATTTCTCATAGACATGTGATACCTTTAAAATGCTTTTTACATTAGTTATATAAAAGGGATGAAAGTTACTTCAACTTGATATAAAATTTTTCATTCTCAATAGTCACTTTTAGGAGAAAACATATATTAAGCAGCCTGAGAGATTTACAACAAAAGGGCAAGGAAACGATGTCTATTTGCTCAAAAAACCCTTACATAGCTTGAAATAAATTTCAAGCGCTTGGTACAAATAAATTGATAAACATTTACTAACTCTTAGTTTTATAAAGAATCCGAGTAAGTCAACTCTATATGTTAAATACTCAAATGATGATATTCTAATTCTTTCTCTAATGTGGATAATCTCTTAATAGTGAAATAGTATCAATCTTTTTTAGCAATTCAAATACGAGATGATAAAGTCATTGAAATGACTTACTTAGGAGCAATTGCAAACTTCTTTAGAATATAGCTAAGATAAAATTAACAAAGTGTTTTCATATATTTAAAAAAATTAAACTAAGAAATGTTAATGTATGAATGCAAGACAATAAGTATTCCAATAAATCAAAAGAAGAAACTCTACAAAGAAGAGGTGAAGAAAAGGTTGATGAGTCTCTTTCGAAGAGTCTCATAGGTTATTTAATGTATCTCATAGCTACTAGGCATAATCGTTTGCAAGTTTTATGTTATTAAGATTTATATATTTATACAAGTGAGGTGCATCTTCAAGAAGTAAAACATGTCTTTAAAAATGTCAAAGGAACTATTGATCATGGAGGATTATTAATTATGATCATAAGAATTTCTCTAATAATTAAGTAGGCTTTATAGATTGCATGTAGCGTACCTCATGATACTATTTCACATTTAGTTTTGGAGTATACTCTCCGAGCTCTAAATAAAAGGAGATAATGGTCTAATAAATTACTAAAGCAAAATTTATAACTATAATTATAATAGTTGTAAATGAAATCTTATGACTGAAGAAGGTACTAACTTATTTGAATGTAAATCAAGAGGACATTAAACTATTAATAAGCTATTATCACTTTCAATAATTTAATCTTTCGCAGAAAAACCAAGCACTTTAGCATCAAACTCCATTTTTTCCATAGAAGTTTAGAAAATTGTGTGAAGCATATTTCCTTTATTGCAAGATTTATATATAATTATCTTTCAAAAGACATATTTAAATAAGTAGGAGTGATGATATTTTTCTCAGTACCTGTTGAAAATAAATAAATAACTAAATATAAAGTTATACTCTGTTTTAGGGTATATTTATTGTTATTTTTCAATTGAGTTATTTGTAAATTGCTATTTGAAAAATCATAGGGGGATAGTCATTTCGCAAACTTTCCAATTTTACCTTCGTGGTCTCTAGCACAAACAAAAATTAGAAAAATTAAACTCAACAAAATAAATCAACATCAATATTTGTTAACGTAGTTCGACACTCCTTGTCTACGTTTACAGGGCCCTCACCTAGCTTAATCACTTTCACTGAAGAACAATAGAATTACTCAAGGCTTTACTGAGCTGACACAACTTAACCCCTGATATTATCTCTCAACCTCACTTCCCGTAAAAAATTTGCACACCTAGTAGTACGACCATCTTGTACTAACCTCAACATAGGATTTTTCTATACCACGTTTAATCAAAGATTATTAATCAAATAATTAAGGAACAACTCAAGTGAATAAAATAACTAGAAACAAAACTGAAAACGCTTGAGACAAAAGAAAAGAACAACTTCCCAAATTTTCAGCTCTTTAGAAGACTAATCTGATAGTTGTTCACCAATGATGCTAACTAACCAATCTACTGCTACCATGAAGTTTTCTGCACGCCATTACCATATGATTTGATTCACGCAAAAGTCAAAGAACAACCACAACTATACCAACAAAATCATCAACAACACTTCAGCCCAAAAAGTAATCTCGATAGCCACAAGAAGAACATCAACAACGATGGCTCAAGGAAGACGCATAGCTTCAACTATATTTCAAAAATTCAAATAATGCATACTTTTTGTTGATGCCCAGCTTGCAAATTTTCTGTTATTTTTTACAAAGGAGACTTAACCAATTGCTACCCTTGAAGATCCACATACATGTACACCAAAACCACTTCACGTAATCCACATCCCAAAAATCCAACACACAATAATCCCAATCAAAACCATGTGGCACATGACACACACGACATCCTTAAAGCACCCACGCAACTCACAATGTAGGCTGCGTTTTTTCAGTATTTAATTAATGTCCATTAAAGAACTCACTCCACACCTATACGTATATTTAGCTCTACTTCTTAGACATCTACAATTGCCGCAGGTTATATTCAACAACTAACGTACACTGCCTCTATTACTCACACCGTAAGATTAACTACTGCACAATCTCCTCAAACAATAAGAGTCCCACTCCAAATACACAACAACCTCATCCTTTTATTTTTTTCAATCCACACAATTCAGCAGTAACTCTATCCAATTACTAACATGTCCAGCAGTAAAACAATTCCAATATCAACATAATAATAGACTTCAATGTTGTGTAGGATTCTATAACAACTAGAAGATTATCCATATACCCTTGAATACAAGTCATTATCCAATTAATACTTTATATGTCCAATTAATAAACAATGCCAAAACTAATTATTTAGATATATAACATATATCCTAACAATCTCCCCTTTTTTGGCATTATTTGTCACAAATATAAAACTCCCCCTAAATAACATAATTGTACATATAAATCAAATGCGCAATCTATTTGACAAATACTCCCTCTTAATCAAACATCAAGTTCCAAAGAATATCACAATTATCCAATCATCCAAATTTCTCCCCCTTGTGACAAAAAATGTCAAAAAGTAAGATAAATAGTCAAATATATACCTTGAAATCTCCTCCTGAATAGAACATTCACTATAAACAATCTGATGTCCCCTCCTTGGTACAAAAACATAATCATAATAATCACCAATAGATGCAGTGGAAGAATCATAAGCACACCAAGAAGAAAAATTACCACATTCAAAACACTGAGAGATATGCCCAAAGATAGAGAGATCCATACCGATGAGAGAGCTGAAGCATCTTCGACGGAGCCAAATAAAAGTCACAATGCAAACTACTAAAAAGATGAGGCGACAACGGTGACATAAAAATTAAAGAAGAACTAAAGAAAACAATTTTTTTTACTTTTCTTTTCCTTTTTTTGGGATTAAAAAATAAAAAAATGTAAAGCACACAGTTTCTGTGCCTCTCGAAGAAATTCAAACCTGGGCTTATTGCTCATCAAGTTATCTCAGTCATTAGTTTCTTCTTCAGAAGTAACTGACTTGTCGTCTGTTTGACCAGTTACTTTACAAACAGTAACTAACTGTGAATCTGTACAATTTCTTGTTTTTCCTTCACTATGTTTATGTGCTTGTTATTGACCCTTTCTGTTCCAAGTGTGCTTCATTAGCATAGGTTGTTGTTGGAAATTTAATGTAGAGTGTCTAGATTTTCGATTTTTGAAACATCATTTGTAACATCTTGTAGCATCTCGGCCTTATGTGCCCAACAACTCTACAAAAATGACACATGGGTATGAATCTTCATTTCTTTCTTGTTGTTTCTTCTACTTGGACAGATCTGGACATATCACTCTTTTCCTCATTCACCTTAGAGCACTCTCCCATATAACCAAGGCCTTGAAGATCCCCTTTCACTTTGCCGATTTTTATTAATTTTTCTAATTTTTATATGCCACCATTCAATATTCTCAAATCTTTTTCGGTACTTACTAATCTTATTCTAGCTTCACCAAGCTCATCTAATGCCAATTTCAATTTCTCTTCTAACCCTTGGATAGTATTCTTTATGGAGAGATTTTCTTCCTTCAATCTTTCATTTTTTCTACACGTAGTCACCCATTTTTCATGCATAGCTTTGTAAGCCTTGTAACTATTCTCCTTTCTATCATCTAGCCCACTTTCATCACTGTTATAGTCTGATATTAAATCCCAAGCTGAACTGTTTTTGAAATTTTCAAATTTTCTCCCTTTTCTGCCTTCAGTTACTTCCTTCTCGGTTACTGTTAAACAAGTAACTGGACTTTTGCTGTACAAAGTAACTAAAGCATCATTCTTCACAACTTCTTCTTCACTTCCTGATTTGTTATCACTCCAAGTGCTTGTACAGGATTTTCCTTTTCTCTTCTTCATAGTATTAGCACATTCTGCTTGAACATGTCCGAAGCCTTGACACTCATGGCATTGAATTCTTTTTACCTTTATTTCTCCCATTTGAATTTTAGCTTGTTTGAAGTTGTTGTTCGATGAGCTCCCGCCTTTTTACCTAAACTCGAGTCTATCCTTCTTCACTCTCTTCAACCAATCACTGAACTCTCTCGTTAATGGCTCACATCCTCATTCCCGTCAGATTCATCTTCTACATCATTCGCAGTTTTTCCAGTTTCCACTTGTAGTGCCAATCCTTTGCTTCTTTCTTGCTTACCTCTCAAAAGATTCATTTCGAAGTTTGTAAGGATTCCAATAACTTTTTCTTCCAGTGACAGATTATCAATGTCGTGAGCTTCCTCTTGCTGCAATTTTTGAAATAAATCTTGAAGGCAATGATCTCAATATTTTTTTGACTCATTTCACATTGGAGCATTTCTTCCCCAGTTGATGTACCTGATTCACTATATCTCGTAGTTTTTCATGAAAGTCTCCAATAGTCTCATTCTCATCCATCTTTAACTCTTCAAACTGTACAGTTAACATTTGTAGTTTCGACGCTATCACAAATTTTGATCCTTGATGAATAGTTTGCAAAGTGTCCCATGCTTCTTCAGCGTCCCTCATCAACAGCACTGAATATTGCATGCATTGCTTGTGAATTTGCAAGTACACTTTCTTCTTCAGCTTTTGTCCATTCAGATGGATCTTTTTGAACTGTCTCTCCTTTATTGTCAATAATTGTCGGATGTGTCCACCCATGTACTGTACCGAATGCCAAGCTTTTGTATCTTGAGCTTGGATGAAGACTCTTATCCGTGATTTCCATGTAAGGTACGTGTACACCAAAACCACTTCATGTAATCCAAATCCCAAAAATCCAGCACACAATAATCCCAATCAAAACCATATGGCACATGACACACACAACATCCTTAGAGCACCCACGCAACTCACAATGTAGGCTACGTTTTTTCAGTATTTAATTAATGCCCATTAAAGAACTCACTCCACACCTACACTTATATTCAGCTCTACTTCTTAGACATCCACAATTGCCGTAGGGTATATTCAACAACTAACGCACACTGCCTCTATTACTCACACCGTAAGATTAACTGCAGTAGTAGATGAAAGACTTGTACAATCTCCTCAAACAATAAGGGTCCCACTCCAAATACATGACAACCTCATCCTTTTATTTTTTTCAATCCATATAATTCAGCAGTAACTCTATCCAATTACTAACATATCCAGCCGTAAAACAATTCCAATATCAACATGATAATAGACTTTAATATTGTGTAGGATTCTATTACAACTAGAAGATTATCCATATACCCTTTGAATCCAAGTCATTATCCAATTAATATTTTATATGTCCAGTTAATAAATAAGACAAAAACTAATTATTTAGTTATATAACATATATATATATATATATATATATATATATATATATCCTAACACTATTTTTTTAATTATGAGTGAATCTGTCATAAATCTTGAAATCTATAATACTTAAAGCAAATATAAATGTTGAAGTTTATTGAAATCTTTCTTTATTTATTGATTTTTAGCCTTATTTAAGCCCTAGTCCTGGTACTCCTCGCCTTCTGATCGTTCCTTTGTAGACATTAAGATAGAAAAAAATACAGGAGCAGTCATCTTTTGTCCCCTATGGTGATGGATATACATATGTGACCGGCCGTTGTTAGTTATTACTTTAATGTTGGTATGTCTTGGCAGGCAAGCACAAAGTAAATACTAGCATCGTGGACCCCATTACCTTTTGCTAGACCCTACCATACGTTTTTTATTTCAGATTTCAATTGATGCGAGTTCAAGGCCTTCAACATTTTATTTTATAACATCAACCTCTATTAGATGGAAGCATAGTCATCTTAGTATTTGATGATTTCAGAAGACCATGCGTTTTTCAAGAAAACTAAGTCCAACAAATTCATCTCTTTTCAATTAATAACTTGGTAGCCAACAGAACCAAGTTGTTTTTGCATTTACATTATGTGATTAACAAACTGACACCATCTGTTTTATCTTTTTGAATCATTCACTGATTCACCTTAACCTAAAAGTCAGAAATTTATGAAGGTTACTCCAAGTAATTCTCCATGGTTGGCAGCATCCATTTGCTGCTTTTTTCTTTTAATTTCTGTTTTACTAAAAGGAACACCAACTACAATTAAGCTTCAGTTAGACTGTGTTTCCTAGTTGTTTCTCGTCTGACCTGAGTGTAAAAAAACAAAAAGAACAGAGAAAACATAAAAAGCCTAACTTTCAGGGAGTTGGACCCATTAAAGTTGAACATGGCAGACGAACAGGAACATCACGTGACACTAAAACTAGTATGGTCTACTTAAGTATGTGGCTCACCAAAATTGGAAAGCAACATAAACTAGAAATTGGTCTTAGCTATTCCTTGTTCACCAACTTTCTGCACCCGAAAGAAAAAATCACTATCCAATCACTTCACTATTGTGAGGGCCTGTTTGATTCATGGATTCTGAGTTCCAACTTCCGACCAGACTGATTTCTAGACATGAAAAAGAGGCATACTCCTCAAGTTTCTTTTCACGTGCATACATAAAAATTTCATGGAGCACGATAAAGCATGCAAATTTCACTTTAATAAGTAGTAAAGCCAAACCGACCATAATTGCAAAGCGAGAGCCATTTGAACGAAAACAATGGCAGTCGGTACGGTTCATAACCTATGTTAGCAGTTGTGGCAGTGCATGAAACTTTTAATTCAGGCTTCATCAAGCTGGAATTCAACTTAAATAAGGCTTTTTGAGTAGGGTTGGTTCCATAATTTCTGATTTCTTCAATTTTTTCCTTGTAGGTGTTTAATAATTAATTTCTTTTTTATGTATAAAACATCCATATAATCTACTTGATCCAGTTGTTAAGTGCAGCAGTTTTAAGAACTAGAATTGTCAATTACTTTTCGTTTCTTACCAGAGCAAAAAAGGAATCCATCAGTTAGTAAGGTATTCGCATGTATATCAACAATGGTTCGAACTAATCCAAAGAGTGGTAAAAGTCACAGAAATAAAGAAATGTTCTTCTCTGCATGCTCTTACCGTTTGTTTAGATCAGTTTGGCTGGTGCAATTTAATTGGTAGGTGACTTTGCAGAAGAATACCTAAATCATATTATTATACAAAAAGATTTCAATTGGGTCAGATGTGATATAGTATTAATGTAATCAAGCGGTTAAAATATTGCCTGGAGTAAACCTCAAAACAAAATGCTCTATAGATTCCGACGTCCATACCTTGTCCATTTGACAAAGCAGGTTTATTAATAGCATCAAATCCGTTATTGCAGTTAGTTGAAGCCAAACTTAAACAGTTGCTTGTATTTCTGGGCTTAACCAATCCATTAACTTATATAAAGATCATGGTTTGAGATTTAATTAAACTTTTAAGTAATATAAAGGGCAATAAGCAATTTTACCCGTGACTTGAATCGAATCCTCTCTTTGGTTTTGATTAATTAACTTATCCTGTAGAGTCAAAAGTAATAATCTGGGGTTCTCATTAAAAAAAATGCAATGACATGCAACAGTGTTCTAAATTTCTCCTAGTAACCTAATAATACCATATGGTACGGTATGCTTTTGAACTTGTGGCATAAGCTTTCGTATGCAAACCACTGATCTTAATTTCTTCGCTGTCCTCCAAGTCGAGCTTCCATTAATGAGCCTAGCTCTTCCATCTCCTCTCCAGAAATCAAAGACACATTATAACACGAACGAAGAATTTTCACTGAAACATTTGCAGAAGCACACCAACTTGTCACCAATAATTGAATAGGGACAAATATCTTAGGAGAAACAGATTGCAATCGTTTCGGGAAGCAACGAAAAATGGGGCAGTGGAAACCTGAAAAGCATGTGGTATGGTTCGGTTGAAGATCTGTGTCTGCTGTTCTTAGGACACACTTATATACCAAATGACTACTTCCCATCATATGTGGTTCTCCAATATTATTCCAAGGACTTATGTTATCTTTCACAGCTAGGCTACCTAAGCTAGCCGCTAGCTTCTCTTTACCACTTGGATCCAATTAACCATGATTTCCGCCCAAAGTTTCGGAACCTGGTATTGTTTTCTGATTCCTTGTTCAGTTTTTCTCCAGGTCTCTAGAAGAGTCATTTTTGGAAGTATATCTAAATTCTCAAAAGGTTCATTTATAGTTGAGAGTTAGAACATGAAAGATGTTTGTCCTTCAATTGCAGTGGAGACCTAAAAGGTCGTGGACTGATCATGACATCCTTCCGTTGTGCTTCAAATTAATTAAGAGCACTAGCAGATGACAAATTAAGGCTTCAAATTTGTAATCATTAAATAAGGGATCCTATACATTTAAAGTACTTCCATCCTGATTGTGGATGGGCCAGAGTTGGTATAGAATCAACTGGTACCCATGACGTAATGGTCTGAATTTTTTCACTGCCATTTAATGCTTGGCTTTAGGCGAATTTGGTCTAAGCAATTAATATAAATTTTATTACCTATGTAACAATTAGTTACATTATTATTTTTGTTAAAATAATTGGATAAATATTTGAAAAAGGGCATGAATTAAATTAAATATAGGAATCAAAATTTAATGAATTTTGTCATATTCCAAAATCTTGTTAATTGCAAATTCCTGGCATACTATAGTAAATCTCAAACACCAAACCAATCCGTAGACAACATGTTTTCTGGATCCAGCTGGTTTTTTATATGTACATGCAGATAATCTTCAAGTATCAGGACAGATTAACCGTCAAAAAAAATAAGTATCAGGACAGATTATGGTTTCTTCAGATTACGAACCTAATCTCTGATCGAACATATATTGTACGTGGCAAAGAGGGGGACCTGAAGGACAATGTAGTGCAGACTTAGCTCAGCGCCATTATCACTTACCTGGCAGCACCCAATTATGAAGTGTACAAATAGTTCGTGGAGGGTTTTTGCTTTGGAAGGAAACATGGGAAAATGCTCTAGTGGTCACTTTGTCCGTAGATATAGGCAGAGTCTAATCATCGGCACCTTCCCATTTCCCAAAAACGACGGCCGTGGTCCCTAGCTAGCTCTACCGCCACTTGCTCTCCAGTAGTATTTTTCATATCCTCTCTAGCATATATGAATCATGCCTTGCCTTTACAAGCCTCTTCTCAATACCGCGATCCTTACTCGACATTCCACACTTCTACTGAGATTTGAAGCCTAATAAATGGAACTATATTCCTACCTCCCTCCTACCATCGTAGTTGACTGTGCAAGCATATGCAAGTAAGTGCGCAAAAAAAAGAGAAAATTTGCAAAGTTCAGAGGAATGGTAATGTCTCTTACTAAGTTTGGGTTCAGTATATCACGATATATCTACCACATTTTTGCTGTTATTGTCCCTCTTTTTCATGTTATTTCATGTTTCATCCTCATTGAAATGTCCACCAACAACAACACCCCATTGTACAAGGTTCCTTGCTTGGAAGAGATATCAATTATATGCAACAATTTTTTATATTTTATAAAATAATTATTTTTCTAATTTAAATATGTAACCTTTTTATCACAGAAGAGTAACTTTATTAGTTACTCGAAAGTTCACCCGGTCTCCGTCTACCCCTATGCAAAAACCGATATATATATATATATATATATATATATATAATGGCATTAAAATTATTGCTCCATCACTCATCGTTGAGTTAGTAGATGACTAGATGTCATTACCATTCAAGATTTGAATTTAAATTTAATCCAACAATATGATTACCATTATTGTTTATACTGACTAAATTATCCTACATATTATAAATCATTTTTTAGTCTATATAGATAATTAAGTCAATATTTATTATAATAAGCATAAAATCACAAAAATAATTACTCTCAAATTTTTTGTTATAACGAAATATTAATAAAAGATATATGTGATAGTCTATTAATCATTGTTTTAAATATCGGATTGGAAATTAAGTCGACAAGATAAGAGATTTAAGGTTTTAAAAGTTCAATCAATATTAAATCACTATAAAATTGGTTAAAGATTAAATAAAATTAAAGAATTTAAACTATAACTGAAAGAGATTTACTCATTGAAAAATTTAAAGTTTAATTAACTGAAAAAGAAGATTGAATAAAATTAAAGAATTTGAAATATAACTGAAAGAGATTGTCTTTACTCGTTGAAAAATTTAAAGTTTAATTAAAAATAGATTTTTATAAAGAAAATTAATTGATTTATCTTAGTTTATAAAAACTTATTAATTTACACATTTTGATAAATTAATTAATAAACCAATTGATTTTTAACAACAAGAGTTAGTAAAGTAAATCGAACCAGAAATTTAAAAATAGAACTAAAAGTTAGACGGTTCAAAATTTTTACAGTGAAACCAGCTGAACCGGTTAGGTTTTTTAATAATTTCTATTAATTGTAAATTTTAATTAAGTAATTTAATAATTTAAAATAACAAGTTCCTTCATTAATTGATAATAAATTTTTTAAATTTAAGATCTTTAAAATATTTGTAAAAAAAGCTCATATCTAAATTAGAGATCTTTAAAAAGTCTCGAGACTAAAATTTAAGATTTTTATCCCTGAATACTTTTAAGGAGTTACCTTCTATCATTTTTCGGGCATTCCATAACATGTAGAATTGACCACTTTCAACTTTTCCTTTTTATCTGTGCCTGACGCAATGACAATGCCTTTAACAGAGACGAGAAACATGACGTCTAACCTAAAGCAGAGCATTTGACATTAATCGAAACACAATTCAACCGCATAGAATAGACCGGAGTAGTAAAAAACAGTATCATACTCCATCTTCCCATCCTGATATAGTTTGTCTCCGATGAATGGTTAGAGAACAGGCTTACAAATTAAGATCGAAACTAGTATATGGTGAAGCTTATTGATTTTGTGTATAGTATAGTATAGTATAGTATATAGGGCCAACATGGTTGCTAGATATAACCAAGTTCTGTAGTTCATAATCCACAGTTATTGATGGATTGTGTTACCTAAATTCTTTTCCCCAGGGACGAAAGTAACTTCTTTTGTATGAAAAAAACAAGATACTACTTCTCTTAGGCCTCCAGTAAAAGATTGTGACTTGGAAGGTTCATATGGAATCCCTTAAGCTCATATATTTGTACATAACATTGGGAGTTCAATGTAGTTATGCGGTCTAAGCCTGGAACCATATTTGGACAAAATGGCAGTTTTATTGTTTAAAATATTCTTTCCACGTTGAAAAGGGGGCATAAGTAATCGGAAAGTCCAGAATGTAACTATATCATAGGCTCAAGGCATAAGAACTGGATCTTAATTTTCGTCATTGTAAATGAAACTGAAACTTAGGGAAATATATAGTGAAGGCCCAATTCAGAGATCATTGAGAAGTGCTACACTTGGACCTTAATTCCCTATTCTTAAAAACTGGATAGGCTTTAGTAAACCCATTCTGATATGGTCGGGATATCCTGGAGGCCGATATGGATGAATACCTAACGCCCATTACCTCTCAAGTTGCCCGTTTAGTTCTTAATCATCTGGTAAAATGAAAGCAATTCTTTTTCTTTTTTTTTTTGTATACGAGGGAAAAGGAGAAATTAGAGAAACGAAAGACAATCAGTCAGGCGCTAGGCCCTGACGATACAAAAAACTGTTGCGATCTTGCTGCAAAAAGGCCACCGAGTTAGGCGGAGGGTCGGTAAGGACGTGCACTCCTGGCGGGACATGCAGGGCTTCAGCTGCCAGACGATCCGCGGTGTGATTACCTTCCCGGTACACATGATGAAAAAGCACCTCCCAATCGCGATCCAGCAACGTGTGGATATCTTGCAGTAAGACAAAAGCCTCAGTTCACATACGTCCTAAGGGAGAAAGAATGTTGATGACCTGGAGCGAGTCTACTTCTAGGATGATCCTTCGATATCCGAGCTCCCAAGCCGTGGTAAGCCCTGCCCGGACCTCGTGCAGCTCGACTTCTAGGGGTGAACAAGCGTCAAACTTGTTAAGAAAGCCCCCGCACCAGTTGCCGTGGCTGTCACGACATAGGCCCCCAGCGGTACTGGTATAAGAGCCCGCAGTAGCTGATCCATCCGTATTGACCTTAATCCATCCCGCTGGAGGTGCAGTCCAACTGACCATTGACCCTAGAGGCAAACCGTGGGGTCGAGTGACACAACTTTGGACTGCCTGGGCCTTAGTGATCCAGAAAACGTAGTTGAGGACGATATGATGCCCCATTGCGAGCCACTCAAATTCGACCTCAAAGAGATCCTTGTTACGAAATGAAAGCAATTCTAATACTTCGGCTCTGTCAATGTGCTGAAACATTTGGGTCAAACCAAGAATATAAATTTTGATCTATTCATAAATTAAAAGACACTTGAGATCAGCATTATTGAGGGCAATAATCTTATTGGTGGACTGCGATGGTGGGATACGCAGTAAAATTGGATCTAAACCATTGTTGATCTCTACAAAATTCTTTGCAAGCGCTTCCAAACATCCTTTCCCTTCCAGAGAGTCACAGGTGTTTGGTTCATTGGAATTTCCATTCCATTCTTAATCTATTTTTAGTAATAGATTATCCCTTATACGGAATATATAATCTAATGGTTTACTTATTTCTTGAATTTGAAGAATCATTAAATTTATTATCTTTCTATCCTTATCTATCCCAAATGAGTTGGGAATAAAAAAGATGACATGTCGGATAAAAATATCCTTAAAGAATTCATATAATTACTTTGCTATAAAAATATAATAATAATAATAATAATAATAATAAGAAGAAGAAGAAGAAGAAGAAGAAGAAATCTAATAATAACGATGATGATGATAATGATAACAACAAATAATAATAATAATGTAGTTAGTGGAAACTAATGAATATTTTGAGCTTTTTTTTAGTTATTTCTTTATTATTTTAAATTTATGTTTTCAAACCAAACATTAATATTACGTCATTATTAAAAAAAATTAAGAATAAATCAAACTAAATAATACATATTTTATTATATTTTCCATCTATTCAATTCCTAAATAATCATCATTTCTTGCAGGTGAATTAAATACCATTGGGAAATACGAAAGGAAGTTAGGTAAATGTGAAATTTTGAAGGATTAAAATTTTAAACAAAAAAACTAATGTAAAGAGAAAGCATTTGCTTGCTTCCTTTCACACACACTTATATAGCTAGACCCAAACATAACTTATTATTATCTCCGTTTGTGTCCCAACTCCCTCATCTCCTATCCTCATCTGCTTTTGCTCCATCGTCCATCATGCTACTTCTCTGCCAACTTTGGGTATCTTCTCCGTCATTGTCGTTGCATCTTTGTCCGTCGCTGCTTCCCTTGTTGCCTCTTCGTCTGTCGCTACTTCTTTTCCTGTCGCCTGCTTCATCTTCTTCATCTTTTATCTTGTGAACCGTCACAAAGTCAAGGTTGATGATGGTGATAGTCAAAGATGCAGAAAGCGTATTTTTTAAAATGTTAGTTAAAAGATTTGGCTTTCTAGTATCTACGTACAGATTAGAGATGCTTGTGGACATTATAAATTTGTGGCTTGAATGCTTGATGAAATAAATTGTCATAGTTCATCAAGGGAGGGGTTGATTTGAATAGAATAATGGTAATAGAAACAAGAATAAATACGGTGAGGAATGAGAATAAATATTATTATTATAATTATGATGGTTGGTTAAGAGAAAGGAATGATTACCGTTACTATTGATAATAATGGTTTGTAAAAAATATTGGAAAATAAACATTTATTATATTTTCATTAATTAATTAATTATATTATAATTAATTGATTATATTTTAATTAATTAATTACAATATTTTAATTAATGAATAATTATATTTTAATTAGTATTATTTTAATTAATTAATTGTGTTCAATTAATTATAATGCAATTAATTAATTATTAATAATATTTTAATTAGTTATATTTTAATTAATTATAATAAATAAATTACAATATTTTAATTAATGAATGAGTTATATTTTAATTAATTATATTGTAAGTAATTAATTAATTATATTATACTATTTCAATTAATTTTATTTTAATTAATTAATTAATTACAATATTTTAATTAATAAATGAATTCTATTTTGATTAATTATATTGTAATTAATTAATTAAAAATTATATTTAATTAATTATATTTTAATTAATTATATTTTAATTAATTAATTGTATTTAATTCATTAGTATTTAAAATATTTAAAAAAAGAGTCACTAATAAAAAATAAATTTCATTCTTCCACCAAATGGAAGGTATGGAGAATTCCCCAAAAGTGAGATATCAAACTATTGCCCCTATAATAATAATCAACAACCAATCACTCACTTTTCATTCCTTATGCATTAACGTCTTCCCAAACTCATCAACAAAGCACTCCCTAAGTATTTGGGCACTTGAGAACTTTGTGATTTTTATCAATTACAAATTTATAGTCAAAATTAATTAACTATGTTAAAGTGTAAAGTGGGTTAATAAATTATTATTAATCAACTATATTCCTACTTTTTTTTAATTCAATAGAAAGAAAGGAAAACAAAAAACAAAATCAAAATCAACTATATCTCACGCCCCGGCGATACAAAGTTCCTTGTCTATCGAGATGTATAAAAGAAATCGAGTCCGTCGGAGGTTCTGTAAGAGTATGCAATCCTGTGTATACTCGCATTGTTATGGTAGCCAGACTATTTGCACTTTGATTCCCCTCCCTATAGACGTGTTGAAACTTCACTTACCAATTTTGATCCAGCATCGCTTGTATGTCTTGCACCAAAGCAGAATCCTCAATCAATAATCTTTCAGAAGAAGAAAGAATATTGATGACCTCTAAAGAATTCATTTCTAGTTAGATTTTTTTATTCTCATGATCCCAGGCCAATTTAAGGCCCTTATTAATTCCCTTAATTCAACCACCAAAGGCGAACATGCCCCGAATTTGTGTAAAAATTCTCCACATCACTAGCCATTGCAGTCCTGAAGTAACCCCCCAGCCATACCACTAGTAGCACCGTTCAGAACCATGCCATCTGTATTAACTTTTATCTAACCTTCAGATGGTGGTTTCCAGCTGACTAAGTGTCCTACAGGTAACCCCAAAGGGTCATCATTTGTGCTTGTCAGACCCAAGAAACATACTCTATTACTATGCGATGGTCGTCGTCCGGCCACTCAAAACCTTCTTGATTTATTTAACATTTAAGATTATTAGTTATAGAATTTAGAGATACATCAATGATTAAATCTTGATTTTGTGAATTTTGACCATTTTCTCAAAAATCATATCTAATTATATAAATTAATATGATTTTTTATTTCATCATATCTAAACTTTCATTACTAATTTATTTAATTAGTTTCCTAATTAAATTAACATTAGACTAAATTAAAAGGATTCATTTATAGTGTAAAGTTTAAGTTTAACGATTAGTTATATGTGCATATGTGTTTATTTTTATGATCTATAGATTGAGAACTAGAACGAATGATATTAATGAAAATTAAAATTATAATATTGATAAAAAGCTAGAAAGTTGTGAATTTATTGTTGAATTATATAGTCATACACAATAAGTTATACTTGTAAGTTATGGTGTAATTATGTAATAACACAAAATAAGTTCTAGTTTTGACTTTATAGTTGAATTATGTAATCATACTAAATGAGCAATAGTTGTAACTTTATAATTGAATTATGTAATCACACAAAATGAGTATAGTTGTGAGTTTATGGTTGAATTATGTAATCACACAAAAATATGTTACAATTGCGAAAGTGTAGCAATCATTTAATAAGCTAGTGAAGTTCATTTGTATTTCTATATATGATTGTTAAGAAGTTATTGTTGCTTTACTTCTTCATGTTACTTTACCTAACTTATTCTATATTTTTCATGTCATTAGTAGTTGGTAATAATGATTCTACGACTATTGACTTTGAATATAAGGTATATGTCTATTTTTATAGTTCAAGTTGTGTCTATGTTTTTTGAATCTAAGATGTGCTTTTGGGTTTTTTTTTAGTTGAGCAATACACATTTTTTATATTAATTGATAATGAAGTTATTAATTTAATTTGACATGTTTTTATATATTTTTATAGATAAATGGAGGAAAGTTCAAGTATTCTTGATAATTCAGTCGCTTTAGGAAGATTTAATGATCTAGCTTGAGCTTATTTTAGATCAATTCTTGGAATGAAGAATCATACAATTTATTTGTATCACAATATACATTTGAAAGGTGGAGAAATCACCAAATTAAATAAGCATTTAATTGAGATCAAAGGTGATGTAAAGCCTTGTAAGAAAGTTAGTTATGATGTAAAATAGCAAACGAAAACTTAGCTTAAAGAGCATCAACATAAAAAAGATAAAAGGCAAAGACTAAACTACAAATTGGTTGTGGCTGTTCTTTTTCTAGTGGTCAGGATGACAGTGAGCATGTTGAAGGTGGTTTTCCTACCCAACATAAAGGAAATATTGCACATGATATGAAGAAAAGAAGAAGATAATTGTCTAACTTTTTTGCACCTCAAACGATTTATAGAGCTCAACTTTCAATCTGTAATGCCTTATAATATTAAAAAGCAGCTCACAATATAGACATGACAATGGCTAGATGGTGGTGTAACTCAGGTATATCATTCAACGCTTCCTAGTCTAATCATTACTATTTTATAGTAGATGTTATTACCTTTTATGGTCTAAGATATAAAGCTCCTTTAATTAATGATTATAGAGTTAAACTTATTAGTGGCTCTATTTATGAAATAAACAGTTATTTGGATGAAGAAAGAAAGACTTGGATAACTTATAGGGGTTCAATCATAGTAATAATTGGACAAAGAGAAGATAGGAGCCTATTTTAAATTTTTGGCTCTAATATGCCAAGGGAACAATGTTTTAGAAGTTTATTGATACATTTGGCTTTGTTAGAAATGTAGATAATCCATTTCAAATATTTGATGAAGTTATGAATAAAGTAGAGTCAGAAAACATCATTTAGTTCATTACTAATAATGATTATTCTTGCAAAGCAATTGAAAAAAGATTGCACAATAAGTATAAGTCTTTTATTAGAGTCCATGTGCTTCAATTTGCATTTACCTAAAATTGGAAAATATATGATAAATAATTTCCTGTCATTGATGAAACTCTAAAGTTAAAAAAAAAAAAGTAACCAAGTTCATATATAATTGTATATGGGTCTTGAATTTGAAGAAAAAAGATTTCATTAATAGTAGGAATTTACGTCATCCTGCTATTACAAGATTTATGAACGATTTCTTATCACTTTAATATTTTATTCTAATAAATGAGCTAAAAGCAACTGAGACAAATGTTTACAGGTGATAAGAGAGTTACATCTCAGTATATCATGTCCAATGTTAGAAAGAAGCTCTCTATAATTATACTTGAAGATCATGAATTTTAATTTCAATATTAATTTGTAATATAAGTTTGTGAGTCTTTGGTGAGAATACTTTGTTTGGCTAATAGCAATAAGTAGGCAACAATGAGTTATTCTATGATGTCATAGAAAGGCCAAAGAAGCAATCAAAGCCAATCTGAAAAATAGGTCTTCTTTATACACATCTTATCTTGTAATCATTAATGAAAGATAGGAAAAAAATCTAACTTTATTCTTTACTGCTTACAATTGGAACATTTTTAAGTCGTATTATCTATTTTAGACAAAGTTTTAAAAAGAAAGTTAACGTTAATAGATAAATTTTTTTAACTATTAAAACAATCGTTGGACTTTAGATAATGCAAAATCTCCTAAGCTCACAAATAAAGGTTTATAAGGATGTTTTAGATAATTTTGGGATGCTCATTGTTATTTGTCAAAGAGACAAACTTAATTTAGGTATATATTTTTTATTTTTGTTACTTGTTAAAAATTAATTATCATTTTATTTTGTTTATAAGATTATTTTTCACTTTTTTTTATCTTACTATTATTTAGTAGGACCAATTCAAAAGTGGTGCTTCATAATTGTAAAAATTTGCAATTTGAATTCTGAGTAAACATGTGAGTACAATAGGGTATGAAAGGAATTAAAGCACATTTGAATTCATCCATTTCAAGAAAAAGAATGGAATACAAAAGATTGAACGACTTGATCTTTATTCGATACAATTTAAAGCTTCGAGAAAATTATATTATTATTATTATTATTATTATTATTATTATTATTATTATTATTATTATTAAGTTAAATATAATTTCTTAATAATTTAATTTTATTTGTTTACTAAGACTCTTAATAAAACAAGTAGGTCTATATATTTAATTTGTGTTGACCATATCAATATTTTAGCAAATTGAGTTTCTGATAATCAAAGTTTTATACATAAGAGTGATTGAAAGATAATCTTGGAGTGATGATAAAATTCATCTCAATGATGAAAAATTTTGTAGTAAGAGAGAATGGAGATTAATACGATTTAAGCAAATATTTAATTGAATGAAGTTTTAAATTTTTATTTCTTCTATTTTTTAAATTTCACTTGTATTTGATACATATATTAAATTCTATATATGCAACATAAATATAAAACTTTTAATTGTAAATATTTTTATTTCAAATTTCACTTATACTTGATTGTATTTCCTAACACGGATTCTTATTGTAATACCTACAAAATCATGAAACTTTATTATTATTTCTATTGCGCGCTTTGATATAATTATTCTTTATTCAATGATAAAATGGTAACATTTTAAGTATTTTATATTCTACTTTATTTTATATTTGTATGATAATTAAACAATCTTTTTTATATTTCAAAAAAATTCAAAAACTATTTTATAATTTTAAAAATTACTCCAAACGACATCTGACATTTACCAGTAATAGTATTGTTATGGCATTCATAATATTGTTGTAGAAGTTCCTACTTCTGATAGGTAGAAGCACAAGAAGTGAAATGGCAAAGAGAAAGATTCACATATCAACGTCATTGATTCAAACACCATTGAGTTTCTCGTCTAAATCATGGGATTCAAAACCTACATCAAAGAAATTTAACACATATCGTCGTCCTTCTAGATGTGCATGTCCAACAGTCAGATGATGACCATTGTCAGCTTAGATGCAGATGGAAGGAGCATTTTGTTTGTGATCAGTCACGAACAAGGATGGATTGCAGCTGTTTATATCCCAATGCACCCTCAGTATTTCAACTCAGCATTTCCATCCTGGAAGAACCAATTTCCATAAAACACCAAACAATTTCAAATTTTACTTAAAAGAACTGAAGGCTGAAAGCAAGATACAAAATTGTTTTAAACCATTTAGCTCAAAATAGCTAGAACACAGGCAGTACCCGAGGTAATTTTCCGTGCAGAAAATGTAGGAGATTTTTATTACTCAAAATTGTCTCCTTGGCCTAGATTCTGCAACAGAGACTCTAATTTCTCTGCCATCGAATTCCTGTATCAAAAGAATATCCAAAACAGCCATTAGTGTGTAGCTTTGCAGACTTCAGAACAGAAATGAAATAATGGCCAAACATAAACAGTATAACATGACATCTTTCCGTATTCACGTGCGTGTAGACACCAGTATATAGAACATTTTGTAAAACAGAATGCAACCTTTTTATGAACAGAACCAATATCTAAACTATCACACACACGACGAATTAAAAGTACCATCGGGATGATAGCAAACACTTTTAAATTATCTAGATGCAAGCACAAGTTGGACACAAAAGGATTAACTAGATCCTTATATTGTTGAAGGAAATGGAATGGTAAACTTACAACACCATTCAAGGTCTCAATGGCATTGTTAACCTCTTCAGTGGAACTGTAAGTAACAAAACCAAAGCCCCTTGATCGACCACTGTCCCGATCATAGACCACTTTAGCTTCAACAACCTTTCCTTGCTCGTTGAACAAACTCTCAAGCGCCGAGTTATCAACACCCCATGAAAGATTGCCAACATAAATGCGGTTTTCAGCACTGGAAGTGCCACCGGTTCTGGGACCCCTAGAAAAGGAGCTTTCCCTTTGGGGTGGTGGTCCAGAATTGACCCTAAGAGCTCGTCCCTCAAATTCCTGCCAGAAAAAATCTCAAACACACTTAGGTACTAACCTAATTACTTCAGCCACAAGAACTGTTACAACCTTAAAGCTCACAAGTAATTAGGATTTAAAGATATATTAGTAACCAAGTTAGTTAAGTTTGAAAAACTTGTTTAAATATCTCAACTAACTTGGTTACCAGCTATGTTATCTAGCTATCCTTACTGAAGATCAAGTTAACAAAGGCATGTAATCAAGTATAAATGACTAGTCAGGAAACTTAAAATCGCTTGCATCAATTATGGAAAAACAGATGCAAGTAATGAAGCTAATTACATAGCCATTGAACTGTTGAGCAGCTGCGTCAACTTCCTCCGCTGTCGACATTGTGACAAATCCGAATCCTCTGCTTCTTCCAGTTATCTTGTCATAGATTACCTTCCATAAATCAGCAATTTCAGCACATCGAAGCTAATCAGTAACGAGCTTTCAAACGAGAATTATTATAAAAAAACATTTTGAAGAATAAATAATCTAAATTACAAATGTCCTACGAATTCAAAAAGCGAAGAAGAGGCAAGTTGCCCCTTAACTAATTATTAAATCATCTAAATGCTGTTCATACTATCAAATTTGGCTCGAAAAGAAAGACCATCTCAAAAAGAAAAAAGAAAACAATTTCGAATCATTTAGTATGAATATTCACCTCAACCATCTCAACATTTCCAGCATTTGCGAATAAGCCAGCCAGCTGGGAGCTGTCAACACTGAAAGGAAGATTGCCCACGAATAACTTTAGTTCTGGCGAGAAACTAGGCTCGTCTCCATCGCTCAAGACCTCCTCTTCTTGATCAAGACCATGAGAAAAAGAAGCTTTACGCACGAAACGAGACGAAAGGCACTTTTCTTGGAGAGCTCCAAAGGACTGAAAGACAGAAGTGGGAGCCGAAATGGGTCTGAAGTGAAGCTTCAGAGAAGACGAGACAGGGGAAACAAAAGAGAGCGAAGTGGCTTTGCTTGGGTTGCATAAAGATACGATTTTGAGGTTCATGGAAGGTAAGACGAGAGATGATGCACAGCTTGTAGACATTGTCATCGCTTTGCTGTTGGGTTTGCCTTCAAAGTTCGAAGATGAGTGTCTAGACGATAAGGTTTTTGCCCAGGACTCGACTAACACATGTTTGACAGGAAAGATACCTTTAAGAGCAGAGGGTTTTGTGGGGTTAAGACTTTGCACCTTGTTCATGTACATGCTACTTGCTGTAGTAACAGGTTGCATCAACCATTTCTAGCCGTTCATCTTTAAGCGATCGTTCAAGATGGACGATTAATTGCGAGAGGGCTGATAAGGTGCCAGCGGTCATGAGGTCACTCCACCAAGGTTTTGGACAGACCTGCGGAGATATTTTACTCACAAAATGATAGCTCCGTTCTCTAGTCTTGAAAAAGTTAAAAACTTTCTCGTTACATCTTATCTTTCTTATTTATTTTATATTTTAATACCAATGAGAGAAAAATTTGAAAATGCCTTTCAAAAAAAAAATGAAAATATCTTATTAGGATAAGTTTTATGATAAGTAGATCTTTAAGACTTACTTAATATTTTTATATTTTTAAAAACTCTGTAATTAGAAAATATTCAAATGAGCTTATTTATAAGTAATGTTTTAAAAATCAATATAAAAGGAAACCGATAAGATAAAAGATTTAAGATTTAAAATATTCAAAGATATTAGATCGTCATAAAACTAGTTAAAGATTAAATTAAATTAAAAATTTTGAAATATGATTACAAAAATTGTCTTCGCGAAAAATTTGAAGTTTAATTTAAAATTTGTTAAATCAAAATTAATTAATTTATTTTTGTTTATAAAAATTGACTGATTAATTAATAAATTAATTGATTTTTAACAACAAAAATTATTAAAATAAATCAAACCTAAAAGTTAAAAATTGAATAAAAAAGTTGAACGATTTATAATTTTTACGAATCAGTTAAACTTTTTAATCATTAATTATAAGTAATCCATAAATCTTGCTTAATATTTCTAATTTGGATTGAAAATATTTATAAAAGTTATTCTATAGACAATATTTATTCGATCTAAAACTTGATTCATTAGTATAATAGATTGTGGTTGAGATAACAACTATGTTAGTTAGTTATATTGAATTATTTCTTCATGTAATTATTTTATTAAATGCTTTAAAGTCTTGGTGTCAAAAATTCTAATCACATCAAATTTTTAGTAAAAATCTATAGTTGGATCATATATTAGATTTTGATTTCGTTTCGTAATGGTCGGAGAACGGAACAAAGTAAAGATTTTATATACCAAGAGTAAATACTGGTTGATACCAACTTGTTTCGTTTGTTACCAGCCGGTATTTATAATATCAACCATATACGGGCCGGTTCTGAAATTTTTGAAAAATATAGGGCTTTATTAGCAAAATTTTCAATAAAAATTTAAAAACTTCTCCCTCTTTCTTTTTTTTAAAGTTTTTTAATTAGTTATTTAGTTAAACTTTTTATTGTGATTTTTCAACTTTTGTTTTTAAAATAAAATAAATGTTTTTATTACTAATAATAATTATAGATTAAATAAAACTCAAAAATAAATTATTTTATTTAAATTTATTTTAATCTTTTATATAATATTTATTAATAAAGTATTCATAAAAATATTTATTTTTTAAAATAAATAATTTAAAATTTTTCATTCATAAACTAATATTCATTTTTAAATCAAATTTTATTTAAATTTATATATTTTAAAAATATTTTAAATTTAATTATATTTATTAATAATAATTAAATTAATTTTATAGATTAAATTAAGATATTTATAATTTCAGTAATATATATTTTTGTTTCATATTTCAATTCTACTTGATTGTTTCTTTATCATGAATTCTTGTTTTATTGGATATTTTGATGTAATTATTATTTATTGTAAAATAAAAATTGAAATTTTAATATTTTAAATGCTTTGTATTGTTCTTAATTTTATATTTGTATGATGATGATTATCTTTTTTCATATAAATTATAGTTATTATTTATATGTGAAATATCTAAAAAATTATTGTTATTTCATATTAATTATGATTATTATTTATTATTATGATTTTTAAAGACATACCTAATATTGATCGATAATAACACAATACTATACTATAATCTAATCCGATATCAAGTTTAGTATAGTATTCGCAACATTGAATTGGATAAAGCATTAAAATCAAATCAATAGTATAACAAATGGAGAAAATAAAGCAAGCTAATAAGAATATATTGAATATTATAGTTTGACGGGTGAAGTCATTCTTCTACAAGTTATAATATTCAAAAATAATAATAACAATAGCAATATTTAAAAAAATACAAAAGCTTGACTGGTGATTTGAGTGTTTGCTGCAGCTAATATTTTTGTAAAAAAAATGTAAATATCAAATCTTCAAGAAAGATAATTCACTTTGTATTTTAAGTACGATGAAGCATTAATACTAAGGATGGCAAAAAAATTAATGCCTGTCTAAGCTCGGCCCAAGCTTGATCAAGCTCGACACATGCAGTTTGAGTTGAGTTTAGACTGCTTGAAACTCGGTTCAGCCTAAGTCTTAGTTAATTATTTTTTAAATTTATAAAATGACACCATTTCACTTAAAATGACGTTATTTTTCTTAAAAACTAGGGATAAAAAAATATCAAAATTCAATTAAACTAAATTAAACCTATCAAATTCAGGCTAAACTGTGTCGAGTCGAGCTAGGTTTGAGCTTAATTGTCAAGCCTAATTAATACAAGAAACTTTAAGCTTTTAGAAGAAGAAAAGAGGTTTAATACAAGATCTTACAAAAGAGGCTCTAGTTTTAAAAAGACTTTTGTATGGAAGGAGGACGGATACAAGGCTTTAGTATTTGAAAAATAAAAAGAAAATGGTTTTAAAAAGAGAAAGGGAAGGTTGCTTCTAATAGAGAGCAAGAGGATGGTAGAAGACCCTTTGAAGAGGAAGCTTGCCTTCCTTCCTTACAAATGTTCTCTTTTATAGGCATTCATATCCTTTTGTAGTAATTTTAAAACATAATAAAATTACTAAAATCACAAATAAGAAAATTATGACATGGTATATTTCAATTGTGTAACCTTCAGATAGATTGATTAATTGTATCTGCCAAGTGCTGTATTCCAATAATATATTGCGGTTTGTGCCCATGTCTGCTGGTACATGTCATGTGTACTGAATTTGTTGAAGAGAAGACAGAACTGATCTATGCCATTCTTCAAAATCGGAAGTTTTCTGATCTACCAAAGGTCACACAGGTACCTTCACCTTCTTGCCTATTTTACCATGATGGTAAACGATTAAGCATATATGAAACCGTGTCCTGTATGATAAGGTGTGCCTGAACAATTTACATAGATCTCAACTGCATGTCCTTGCAAATTCTAACACACACAAATAAGGAGCAGTTCATCTAAATAGCTTCATATTTAAATCAAAGAAATAGGAGTTTTACTTTTTTCAGATCACATAAAATTACATTCTTTTTGGACTCAAGTTTAACATCAAAGATTTGACATATTCTGATGATGAAATACCTTTTTTTCGCCAAATTGATGGAGAACGTTGTAAGAATTATAAACACCAAAGCTACAGTTTCAATTCTATTATATTCTAATGGTATTTTCCGTTATCGTGATACTCTATTATAATGATTTTATTATGCTTTAAAATTACTAAAAAGGGTATGAAAACCTATAAAAGAGAACATTTAAAACTTACTAAAGCCTATAAAACATTTAAAACATATAAGCTACAGTTTCAAACTTCTTGTAATCAATAACTGTTTTAAGTGAATATATCTTTTATAGTAGTCTCATGACTAATCACATTTGAATATGCATTATGTTCTTTTAAAAACTATTTTTATATGTTTCAATGTCTCTCCCTTTAAAAACATTGTCATGGAAATGAAAGTTGAAATAAGTTACCACCTCTAAAATAAAAAATTAAGATAATGTTTCCATCCCTTCTAGTATGGAAGTGCAACTGTTTCCTTTTTGGTGTCCATATGCTCTACACATAAATGAAGTTAGGTGAGTTAACATCCCCTATCGTCCTAACGGTCTCATCATTATGATTATTGTATACTAACCTAGTGTACTTCCCTCTCATTCATGCTCATATTATTAATTTCTGCACAATGCTCCTCAAATAATTCATCGTCTTCTTCATAATTCTCGTTAGCTATTTATTTTTCATGTTTTTCTTATGCTTCTTCCTTGACTTCATCATCACGAGTACTTGTGTTTGTAAGGGATATAGCCTAATATTACAACCCATATTTTTTGTAGGCCTATATTAAATTTGGTTTAGTAATTCCTTAGTTTAATAGTATATTAAATCTTAATTGTTAACTTAATATTTGATAAAACAAGATTTAATGTCAACAAAGAAGTGTATATAAACTAGTCCTCTCTCTACCCTAATTAAGTACAAACAAAACAAATACAAAGCATAGGTATTTGTGTATTGGCCTAACTATCAAGCTATTGCACAAAAAGATGGTTAAGAGATAGAAACTAGTTTGTGATCGTTAATTAGAAGCTTTCTCTCTACATCATGATGAATTCCGCTCAAAGTAAGTGATTTATTTGCTTCATTTATATATTTACTATTATACTTAAGATCTAAACGGACACAAATGATATACGTAAGATTCATGATTTATGCCTTTGATGTTTAAATAATTAAAAACGAAAAACTTACATGTGGTATCAGAGCCTTAATTTTGAATAGATAATAATCTTTAGATTAATGACTTGAGGATTGTTTCAATTATGATGTTTATTAAATATATATATACACACACACCGTGATGTGGGTATACGTATATATGTCATTTGTTGTGTCTTTTGATTTGGAAGTCATCAACCACGTTGGTGTATGTTACGTTGTCCTCTCTTCGTTGTTTATTTTAAAAGAACTAAAGAAACCAAGAGAAGTGTTGCATGGAATGGATCTAGGGTTTCGGTGGACACCCTTTTGCAATAAACAACTAGAAGTTTGGAAATAATGAGAATGGTGCCTTTACCCTTAAAGTTGCTTTCTTTGATTTGCTTCATGTATTGTGTTTCTTTAACATCTCTTAGGCTATATTTGGTTGGACATGAAGTTTTTAATATAATAGAACGGAATGGAATGGAATGGTTTATAATAAAATAAAATGTAGATGGATGCAATATTGTAAAATTGTTGTTTGGGAAGGATAGAAGAGTTTAGAATGTATCATAGTGAAATGTTGTCTAGAAGAAGGGGGTTCACAATGTAATATACGAAATTTTGTTTATCATTTTACATTCCATCCTAAACTTTCAAAATCGAAGGTAACCTATTTTTACTATTTAGGATAGAATAGGATGTAATGTGAAACCCTCCTCTTTCATCTTATTCCACTCCATTTCATTATAAACCTTCCTCTCAAACGATAAAATAATATTACATTTCATTAATAACCACCTAACCAAATATAGCCTTAGTATAATGCATTTGTCATATAGCAAATTAGGATGTTAAAAGAAAATTTTTCCGAGGTAATATTTGCTAATATGGAAAGCATGACCATCTGTGTGGTTCTTTATTTCTTTGGTTTTGGGAGATTTTTTCAATTATGGAAAATTACTATGTATTGCATATTCTTTCATAACTTCTGGAATTAGATTTTTGAATAGAAAATTATAGTTTTGACCCTTGAAATTTTGATATGGATGAAATAGAAAATTATAGTTTTGACCCTTGAAATTTTGATATGGATGAATTGTTTTTCAAAATTTTGATTTCTTACTTTTGGTCATATTAATGATATTTTGACCTATAATCAAAATTTTAATTTTAGTTTCATCTTATGATTATGATTATTATTTTATATACATGACAGTATAATTCAAATTAATTTGTTAGTGACCAAAGTGGCCCAATTAATTTTTGAATGTATGGTCATATAATTTATGTATTTTATGACATGTTATTATAAAAAATTTATTAGTTGATAGAAATTAAGGACTTTATCCAAAGGTAAATCAATGTTTTATAACTAAATAAATATAAAGGAGAAAACTGATATGCTCTTGTCACATATATACAGTTATCTAAAGATGCTATATGTATTTGATGAAGTTTGTTTAATTTTCTTGTAAAGTTTAGATAGCATTCTAACGATGATGATGATATGTATTGTTGTATTTACCCAAAGGAAACCTGCAATATGTTTAATGTATGTGCTTCCTGTCTGAATCAATTATTTAGTGAGTGTTTATATGTTTTTAGTTATTAGCCTTCACTCTTAAGCTTCATTTATTACCTTGTTCATTGGTATAAATGTCTCTAAATATAGCGAACAAGTCATTTTCTATTTAAGTGGTTTGGATCTTGACTTTGCATTGTTAGATTATAAGCCTTTTGACCTTAATAATACTAGTACAAAGGATGAAAAGGCATACTATATGGCGTGGCAAGGTCTAACAGGTTATGCTCGAACTTTATGTAAATGACAATTACCAGCAACATTAAGTCTACTTTTCCTAACATTGAAAATCTGAATGCCAAATATTTTCTTAAGCTTGTGCAAGATAAGTTTCGTTCTACTGATAAGCCACTTGTAGGGACACTTATGGCTGAACTCACGACCATAAAGTTTGATTGATCAAAGAGTATGCAGCAAGATGTCCTTGATATGGCTAATATTGAAACAAAAATTAAGATAGCGAGTATGGTTGTGGAAGACTCCTTCTTGGTGCAATTTATCATAAACTTGCTTCCTACTAAATATGAACTATTCCACGTCAATTATAACACATTAAATGATAAGTGGAATATCAATGAATTTTCCAATAAGTTTATTCAAGAGGAAGCGAGATTAAAGAAACAAAGAGCTCATTCTATTATCCTAGTAGGTTAATGAGCTGGAAAGAAACTAAAACCAAAGGCTAAGAATTTTAAGAAGAAAGAACCTGTTAAAGTTCCACAGGTTACTAATGGTGAAAGGAAGGGAAAAAAGTTAGATAAATGTCACTTCTATAAGAAAGAAGGACATTATTAGAAAGATTGCCTAAAGTAAAGCTTAGTTCGAAAAAAAAGGTACACATTATGTTTCTGTATACTTTGAATCAAACTTATCTGAACTTCCTTCTAATACTTGGTAGTTTAATTCGGGTGTCACTACTCATGTTTCCAATATTATACAGGGATTCCTTACAATCCAAACCATAAGTCCAACTAGAAACTTTCTGTTTACGGGAAACCGAATGAAGGCCCCAATTGAAGATGTAGGGACTTACAGGCTGACATTAGATACCGTGGTTCACTCGAATCTAAGGAGCACTCTCTGTGTACCTTCAATTTTTAGAAATTTAATTTCTATTTCTAGACCTAATGCTAATGGATATACTTTTAAAGGTGGAAATGTTTGTTTCAATTTGTATAAGAATAATTCCTTTATTTGTTATGGAATGCTTATGGATGGTTTATATAAATTGAAACTTGATGATGTTTTTTGAATCCTTATCTATAGTTAATCATAAAGTCAGAATAAAACGTAGTTTGATGAATGAACATTCTGCTTACTTGTGGCATAAATGTTTGGGTCATAAATCCAAAGAAAGGTTAGAAAGATTAATAAGAATGAGATTCTACTGAATTTAGATTTTACTAATCTTGGCTTACACGTGGAATGCATTAAAGACAAGCAAATCAAATATAGTAAGAAAGGAGCCAGGAAAAGCAGCCAGCTTCTTGAAATAATACACAGCGACATTTGTGAAACTTTTAACACTCCATCATTTAATGGAGAAAAATACTTCATTAACTTTATAGATGATTTTTTACGATATCGATATATCTATTTTCTCCATAAAAAATCTCAAGCTGTATATACCTTTAAGGTGTTTGTAAAGAAGGTTGATAGGTAATTAGATAGAAAAGTGAAAGTTATAAGATTTGAAGAGGTGGTAAGTATTATGGAAAGTATGATGTATCTAGATAGTGTTCTAATCTATTTACTAAGTTCCTTGAAAGTCATGGCATATGTGGACAGTACATTATACCAGGCACATCACAACAAAATGATGTGGAAAAGGTGAAATAGAACATTAATGGATATGGTTAGGAGTATGATGAATAATTCTTATTACCCAAAAGTTTGTGGATGTATACTCCTAAGACTGCTATGTATCTACTAAATAGGGTTTCCAGTAAGGCATTTCCTAAAACTCCTTTCGAGTTATGAATGGAAGGAAACCTAGTTTAAGACACCTATATGTTTGGGGTTGTCCGACAGAAGCACGTATCTATAATCCATATGAACGAAAATTTAGTTCTCGAATAGTTAGTGGTTACTTTATTAGTTGCCCAAAGAAATCCAAAGGGTACAGGTTTTACTGTGTAAACGATAGTTCCAGAATTGTTGAACCAACCAATGATAAATTTTTAAAAGAATGGTGAGGTTAGTGGGAGTGCCAAAAATCAAGTTGTAGATATTAATGAAATAATGACAGATGTTCTATTACCCATAAATGTTCTTAACCTGCAATTACAAAAAATGTTATTACTGCTTCAGAAGATCAAAATACTCAAAAACAATATTTAGGTAATAAAGAAGCACCTCATGAAGAACCTAACTTACTACTAGCTCATGCATCTGAACTAGTTGGCATAGCTTTTAATAAAACTGTAAGGGTTAGAAGTTCAGTTAAATCTAATGATTATATGATTTATTTCCAAGAGTTGGATTATGATTGTGGCATTGATAATGATCTTGTTTTGTTTCATAAGTCACAGGTAGTGATAAGTCTGAAAGATGGATTGATGGAAGAGTTGAAATCAATGGCTCAAAATAATGTTCAGGATCTTGTAGACTTGCCCGACAGCTCTAAACGAGTTGGTTGTAAGTGGGTCTTTAAGGCCAAACACGACTCGAATGGCAATGTTGAAAGATATAAAGCTAGACTTGTTGCCAAAGGTTACATTTAGAAAGATGGAATTGATTATATGGAGACTTTTTCACCTGTCTCAAAGAAAAACTCATTGAGAATAATTTCAGTATTAGTGGCTCAATTTGATGTAAAGCTACATTAGATAAATGTGAAAACAACCTTTCTGAATTGGGAATTTGAGGAAGAAGTTTATATGAATCAACTTGAAGGTTTTTCCATTGAAGGTAAAGAAAGTATGGGGTGTAAACTGAAGAAGTCAATATATGAACTTAAACAAGATTCCAAGAAATGGTATATTAAAATCAATAATACCATTACTTCTTTTGGTTTTGGGGAAATAACCATTGATCGGTGTATTTACCGGAAAATCAATGGGAGTAAGTTTATATTTCTAGTTCTATATGTTGATGACATTTTGCTTGTTGCTAATGATTTGGGTCTGTTGCATAAGACTAAAGAATTTCTTTTTAAGAATTTCGAAATGAAAGATATGAGAGAGGCATCCTATGTGATTGGAATTTCAATATTTTGGATGGGATTAGAAGGTTTATTAGGACTGTCTTAGAAAGCCTATATTGAGAAAATTCGTGAGAAATTTTACATAAACATGTGCTTAGCAGGTGTCATTTACATTCAAAAGGGAGATAAGTTTAATCTTATCCAATGTCCAAAGAATGATGTGGAATAAAAGGAAATGAAAACAATATCACATACTTCTGTTGTAGGCAGTTTGATGTACCAACAAAGACCCGATATCAGTTTTATAGTAGTGATGTTGGGTAGATATCAAAGTAATCCTGGTATTGATCATTGGAAGGCTGTAAAGAAAGTGATGAGATATCTTCAAGGAACAAAGGATTATATGATCCCTTATAAGAGGTCTGATCATTTAGAAGTGATTAGATATTCAGGTTCATATTTTGTCGGATGTGTTGATAGTAGAAAGTCAACGTTTGGCTATTTGTTCCTCTTAGTTGAAGGAGAAATATCATGGAAAAGTGTCAAACAATTTGTCATTGCTTCATCCACTGTGGAAGCGGAACTTGTAGCTTATTATGAGGCTACAATTTGTGCATTATGGATACAGAACTTGATTTTAAGGCTTGAAGTTGTTCACACAATAAGCAAGCCACTGAAAATTTATTGTCATAATTCTGTAGTAGTCTTCTTCTCTAAAAATGACAGATACTTTAAAGGCACAAAACACATGGAATTAAAATATTTTGTTGTTAAAGAGGAGATTTAGAAACAGAAAGTACATATAGAATATATCATAATGGATCTCATAGTAGCAGCTCCTCTAACTAGGGGTTCAACCAAAGAGATTCAAAGAACATGTGTTTAGGATGGGTCTTGGTTGTATTGATTATTGATAATAATATTTGATGATGATGTTTTAGCACTCTTGAGCTCAATAATAATATGTTTTTGAATTTTAAATTTCTTATTCATTATGTTTATGTATATATGATTGTTTGAATAAGAAATGTGTATGTATTTCCATAACAATTATATGGACTGTATCTGTTTATATACAACTTATAAACCTAAATATAATAAGTTCTTAATGTAGTGGTATATAAAAGGGAGTATACAACTATACTGTGTATGATCGTCATGAAGTAATTCACACGTTAATACAACACTTAGAAAACGATATTTAAGATGCACAAGAAGGGGGGTTGAATTGTGTATCCCTTTTTGTAACCTTTTTCAGAACTGTTGATTAATCACAAACTATTGATTACTAGTTATACAAACTAAGTAATGATTATTCTGAAATCTGAAATAAAGATAGAGAGTAAGAGAGATAGACACAAAGATTTATCCTGGTTCACCCCAAACCGTGGGCTACGTCCAGTC
>JAOSBN010000004.1:36129025-36140117 GCA_027563595.1 Erythroxylum suave | reverse complement strand
AGCACTAAAAGTTAGAATGCTAAAGATTTTTCTTAAGCTTGTAAAGATAAGTTTTGTTCTATTGATAAGGTAAATGTTAAGATTGACATTATAGGAGTGAAGATTGACAACAACATTAAGTATACTCTTTGTAGCACTAAAAGTTAGAATGCTAAAGATTTTTCTTAAGCTTGTAAAGATAAGTTTTGTTCTATTGATAAGGTAAATGTAGGGACACTTATGGCTAAGCTCATGACCATAAAGTTTGATGGGTCAAAGAGTATGTAGCAACATGTCCTTCTTATGAAAAATATTGCTACAAGACTTAAGACAGTGGGTATGGCTATGGAAGACTCCTTTTTAGTGCAGTTTAACATGAACTCACTTCCTACTAAATATGGACCGCTTCATATCAATTATAACACATTGAGTGATAAGTGGAACATTGATGAATTGTCCAATAAGCTTATTCAGGAGGAAGTAAGATTAGAGAAACAATGAGTTCATTTTATTAACATATTGATCGCGCATCAGAACGCTAGTTTAAAAAAAAACTAGACTACTACTGTAATAGTGGTGAGTGTAGGTCAATCCTACAGAGAGTGTGTGCAACTTTTATGAATGGAATTAATTGGTGTTTAGATTTAGGGGGTTTTGTATTTTTCAAATAAAAAAATAAAATGAAGCTAGATTAATAAAAACAAATTAAAAAAATATGCAAAAATTGATAAAAGTGAGAAATTCGATAGGGACTCAATTTTTTAGTTCAATCTCAGCCTATACCCTAATTAAGAATATTTCAATGATTTGTTGTTCTCAAATCTCTCCAAATAACTATTAATCGTGGGTTAATAATTAACCTGAGTTTTCCTTTAAGTTTTCTTTAATCAAGATATGATTGTTAATTAAACCTAACCACCGAATAACCTAAGATACGATCTCTAGATTTAATTAGGTAGTAGCATTACGAATTAGGAAAACCAATTAATCAGGGTAACAACCACATATGATGCGTCATTCATCCTATGTCTTGTTATCCCTAATGATTACAAATCATTAGTCGTTATATATGAATTTCAACATAACAATTACAGATTACATCGAAATTCTAGCAATGGGTATGTAATTAAACGATTCAATAAATGCATTAAAACCATTTTTACAATACCTAATGGGTCCATACGTAAATAACCTAACACTAACGAAAATTCGATTATCCATACACAACCCAAATCAATTAACACAAGATAATACAATCAATTTCTAATGAAAGAAAGAAATAATAAAAATATTAAAATACACTTAACCTGGGTTATTAACGTCGATGTCACCTCTAAACTAGCATCAGGACATTTAGTTTTTTATGGATATTAAAATAATAAAAATATTAAAATACACTTAACCTGGAGTTATATTCCGCTGCGCAAGCTTCTTCTTCTCACTATTCATTGATTTGACCATCTACACTATTCATTCTACTCATTCTTCTCTTTTTGTTCCGTCGAAAAACCCCTCCACTGTTTGGTGATGTGACGAATAAATGAGGATGTCCACGCTACTATTCATAAAGCCTTGCAAACCACACGCTGCTTCTGTATGGTGAAGTTTTTCTTGGCCAGCTTGTCCATATGTTTCCATTTTGTTCCTTGTTTCCGCCTCTACTACACGTCGTTTTGGTTGCATGAAATGCACGCTGATTTCATGAAACATCTAACGTCTATTGCTACGCTGTTGTTTCTTGTCCAGCTGTTGTGACGTTTTCTGCCTGTTGCTGCTTCTGTTTTGGGTCCTTGCTGCTTCTGTTTTGGGTCCTTGCTGCTCCTTACTGTGATTGCGTTCTATGCTTCATCTTTTCCGAGTTGCCACCTTTAATTTTTCTTCTTTGTATTTTGATTTTTTTCCTCTTCTTGTCTTTTAATTTTCTTGTTATTGCTTTATAAAGACAAGTGCAAATTAATCTTTAAAAAATGATCCAAATATAATGCTTTCGACTCACTTTAATTTCTTTGCTTCTAAATTATGCCTAAAATTATATATAATTTAAAGTGAGTATCTTAAGCATTTTCACATCATTAATCGCTAAGTGTTAATGATTAAATATATCAACAATTAAACATATATCAATTAACCTAGTGGGTCAAGGAGCTAGAAAGAAACTGAAACCAAAGGCCAAGAATTTTAAAAAGAAAGGACCTGCTAAAGTTCCACAGGTTGTTGATGGTGAAAGGAAGGGATAAAGTTTGATAAAAGCCATTTCTGCAAGAAAGAAGAAAATTATTAGAAAGACTGTCTGAAACATAAGGTTTGGTTCGAAAAGGTATACCCTATGTTTCTCTATGAATTGAATCAAACTTATTTGAAGTTCCTTCTAATATTTGGTGGTTTAGTTATGTTGCCACTACTCATGTTTCCAATATTATACAGGGATTCCTTACAATCTAAACCATAAACCCAACTAGCAACTTTCTCTTTGTGGGGAACATAATGAAGGCCCTAATTGAAGGTGTAAGGACTAACAGGTTGACATTAGATACTGGGAATCACTTAGATCTAATGAACACTCTCTATGTACCTTCAATTTCTAAAAATTTAATTTCTATTTTTATACTTGAAGCTAGTGGATATACTTTTAAGGGTGGACATGGTTTTTTCAATTTTTATAAGAATAGTTCCTTTGTTGGTTATGGAATTCTTATACATGGTTTATATAAATTGAAACTTAATGATATTTTTTTTTCTAAATCCCTATTCATTGTTAATCATAATGTTGGAATGAAACGTAGTTTGATGAATGAACATTCTGCTTACTTGTGGCATAAATGTTTAGGTCATATAGCCAAAGAAAGGTTAGAAAGATTAGTAAAGAATGAGATTCTACCGAATCTAGATTTTACTGATCTTGTCTTATGTGAGGAATGCATTAAGGAAAGCAAACCAAACATAACAAGAAAGGAACCACGAGAAGTAATCAGCTTCTTGAAATAATACACACTGACATTTGTGGACCTTTTGACACTTCGTCCTTTAATGGAGAAAAATATTTCATCTCCTTTATAGATGATTTTTCACAGTATGGATATATTTATTTACTGCATCATGAAAAATCTCAAGCTGTAAATACCTTTGAGGTGTTTGCAAAGGAGGTTGAGGGGTAATTAAATAGAAAAGTGAAAATTATAACATCTGATAGAAGTGGTGATTATTATGGAAAGTATGATGAATCTAGATAGGGTCCTGGTCTGTTTGCTAAGTTCCTCGAAAGACATGGCATAAATGTATAGTACATTATGCCAGGCACACCCCTAACAAAGCGGTGTGGAAGAAAGGCGAAATAGAACACTAATGGATACGGTTAGAAGTATAATGAGTAATTCCTCATTACCCAAAAGTTTATGGATGTGTGCACTTAAAACTACTATGTATCTATTAAACAGGGTTCCTAGTAAGACAGTTCCTAAAACTCCTTTCGAGTTATGGATTGGGTGAAAACCTAGTTTAAGACACCTACATATTTAGGGTTGTCCAACAAAAGTATGTATCTATAATCCACATGAAAGAAAATTGGATTCTCAAACAGTTAGTGATTACTTTATTGGTTACCAAAAAAAATCCAAAGGGTACAGGTTTTACTGTCCGAACCATAGTTCTAAAATTGTTGAAATAGCCAATGTCAAATTTTTATAGAATGGTGAGGTTAGGGGGAGTGCTGAAAATCAAGTTGTGGAGATTAATGAAATAAGGGTTGATGTTCCATTAACCATAAATGTTCTTAAACCCACAACTACAACAAATGTTGTTCCTATTTTGGAAGATCAAAATAATCAAGAACAATATTTAAATAATGAAGCAGCACTTAATGAAGAACCTAACTTACCACCAATTCATACAAATGAACCAGTTGGAATAGCTTTAAATAAACCTTTCAGGGGTAAAAGGTCGGCTATTTCTGATAATTATATGGTTTATTTGCAAGAGTCAGATTTTTATTGTGGCACTGATAATGATCCAGTTTCATTTTCACAAGTCATAAGTAGTGATAGGTCTGAAAGATGGATTGATGCTATGAAAGAAAAGTTGAAATCAATGCTTCAAAACAATTTCTGGGATCTTGTAGACTTGCCAAGAGGATCTAAATGAGTTGGTTGTAAATGAGTCTTTAAGACCAAACGTGACTCGAATGGCAATGTTGAAAGATATAAAGCTAGACTTGTTGCCAAAGATTACACTTAGAAAGATGGCATTAATTATACGAATACTTTTTCACCTGTCTCAATGAAAGATTCATTGAGGATAATTTTAGCATTAGTGGCTCAATTTGATTTAGAGCTACATCAGATGGATGTGAAAACAGCATTTTTGAAGGGGGATCTTAAGGAGGAAGTTTACATGGATCAACTTAAACGTTTTTCCTTTGAAGGTAAGGAAAGGATGGTGTTTAAATTAAAGAAGTCAACATATGGACTTAAATAAGCTTCTAAGCAATGTTATATAAATTTCAATAATACCGTTACTACTTTCGGTTTTGAGGAAATTATTGCTGATTGATTTATTTACAAAAATATCAGTGGTAGTAAGTTTATATTTATAGTTCTATATATTCATAACATTTTGCTTACTGCTAATGACTTAGGTTTGTTGCATAAGACTAAAGAATTTCTTTCTAAGAATTTTGAAATGAAAGATATGGGAAAGGCATCTTGTGTGATTGAAATTTCAATATTCTGTAAGAGATCTAAAGGTTTATTAGGATTGTCTCAGAAACCCTATATTGAGAAAATTCTTAAGAAATTTAACATGAACAAGTGCTCAGCAGGTATAGTCCCTATTCAAAAGGGAGATAAGTTTAGTCTTATCCAATGTCCAAAGAATGATATGAAACGTAAGGAAATGGAAACAATTTCATATGCTCTATTGTGGGCAGTTTGAAGTACGTACAAAACTGTACTAGACCCAATATTAGTTTTGCAGTAAGGATGATGGGTAGATATCAAAGTAACCCTAGTATTGATCATTGGAAGGCTGTAAAGAAAGTAATGAGATATCTTCAAGGAACAAAAGATTACAGCTCACTTATAAGAGGTTTAATCATTTAAAAGTGACTGGGTATTCAAATTCATATTTTACCCGGTGCATTGATAGTAGAAAGTCAACATTTGGCTATCTATTCCTATTAGCTAAAGGAGCATTCTCATTGAAAAGTGTCAAACAGTCCGTCATTACTTCATCCACTATACAAGGGGAATTTATAGCTTGTTATGAGGCTATAATTCATGCATTATGGTTGCGGAATTTTATTTCAGGGCTTGGGGTTATCGACATAGTAAGCAAGCCACTGAAAATTTATTGTGATAATGTTGCAATAGTTTTCTTCTCTAAAAATGACAAATGCTCCAGAGGCACAAAACACAAATTATATTATTTTGTTGTTAAAGAAGAGATTCAGAAACAAATAGTGCATATAGAACATATTAGGATGGATCTTATGGTAGTAGATCCTCTAACTAAAGGTTTACAACCAAAGTCATTCAAAGAATATGTGCTTAGGATAGGTCTTAGTTGTATTGATGATTAATAAAAATGTTTGATGATGATGTTTTAGCTCTCATGAGCTCAATAATAATATGTTTCTTAATTATATATTTCTTATTCATTATGTTTATGTATACATAATTGTTTAAATAAGAAATTGTATTTATTTTCATAACAATATATGGACTATATGTTGTTTATATACAACTTATGGACCTAAACATAATAACTTCTTAATGTAGTGGTATATGGAAGGGAGTATACGACTATACTACGTATGGCCACCATAACCCACATTATGTGATTTGTTGTGATGAGGTGCTTATGATGTTAACAATTTATAAGATTTAATTCTTGCCAACCTTATTTTATACTATTAAATGTAATGATGATACATACGACCAAGTGGGAGAATGTAAGAAATATGACCTGATGTTATAGCCCAAATTTTCTATAAGCCTATATTAAACTTGATTTAGGTTTTCTTAGTTTAATAATTTATTATTAAATCTTAAACATTAATTTAGCATTTGATGAATGTACAAGATTTAATATTAACAAAAAGGTGTATATAACCTAATCCTCTCTCTATCCTAATTAAGTATAAAAAACAAATACAGAAAGAACGTGGTTGTGAATCAGCTATCCATCAAGCTATCGTACAAAAAGAGGATTAAGAGAGAAACTAGTTCGTAGTTGGTAAAAACTTTCTCTCTTCATCATGACGAATTCTGCTCAAGATAAGTGATTTATTCGCTTTATCTATGTGTTTATTATTATATTCAAGATCTGAATTGTAACATCCTGTTTCCATACTAAAGGTACCCTAGATTTCAGTTATTGAGAAAATAGCAATAAGAGAATAGAAAAATGCATTTCAAGCTCATGGATAATGTTAGCACACATACATGTAAATTTGAATTTGTGTACACATCAAATAATTGTACATGCACTCATTTGACATTTTCTAAGTATTAATGATTGATTTATTGTGATTATGATGTGGATAGTGAATATTTTGTTCTGAAAATTGATTTGGGGAATCAAATTATTGATTTAGAATTTTTGGAGAACTTTGAGAATTTTCTGGAATTATGAGTAACTTTGGACTAGGAGAAATGCCAAGTGGTAAGACAATTGATAGATGGAAGTAGAATTAAGAGTCAAATGATAGTGGAAATTTTTATAAATGACTTTGGGATTTAATGACATAGGTCATTGAACTGGAGTAGAAATTGGAATTAAATAGACTAGTTGTTAAACGAGGGATAAAGGAATCTATGAAAAAGTGACATGCACCACTTGTTTCACCCAAGATATTTTTATCTTGCAAGACTACCTCTACTTGTCTTTCATTTGGACAAAGCATGTTTTCTTCTTCTCTCTATATTTGTTCTTCATCTCTTTTATTCTTCTTTTATGCCATCCTTATATGACACTCTCTTCTTACAACCCTTATGATCTTTGATTTTCCTCAACTCCTTTACTTTGTTTCTTCAAGCTTCTTGTTGTCTTCTTCCTCTTTGTTACCAAAAACCTAGCTCATTCCTCTTTAAGTAGTAATGATCGTATGTAGATGGAAAGCTAGGGTTGAGGGTGGTTTGAAGATCTTGAAGCTTAAACAAGTAAGTAGCATGTTATTCTTCTTGAATTGTTGAGTGAAACATGCATGATGATAGTTAGATGTTGAAAGATCATGAAATGGGGACGAAAACACGTTAAAACTTGGATGAAAAAATGGATGTACTAATTTTATGTTTATGATGATTAATGATTTATAGATTGATGTAGAGATGATTTGGAGTTAGAATGAGTTCTAAAATAGAGTTGAAAGAAGTGCAGAAAAATTGATTTATGAATGAATGTTATATGTTTTGTTTTTGGCTTAATGATCAAACATATATCATGAATTGTTGTGTATGATATTGAGTTGAAATAGAAGTGGAAATGAAGAGGAAATAATGAGGACAATAGTTAGAAATGATAGACTTAGTAAAAGAGAAGAATTAGGATGAAAATGAAGTTAAAGGTGTGCTGAAATATGCTAGATGGAGTGTTTTTACTGAACATACTTCTGTATTTTGGCCATATATTGAATTGTAGACATCCAAATGGGATTATTTTTTATCTATATTAAACTAGAGATGAACGAATACAATTTTCATGAAGAAATCGAGTATGAAAGTCTCAAAGAGTTTTAAAAGTGTCTTGAATTTGAGTTTCAGATTATGCCTCTATTTCTGAACAGCATGTAGGAAATTGTGCATAACTTGCAGTTCACCAGAAAAATTGTATGAAATTAGGTTCTTTAGAAACTTAAGACATAGGTGAAAAAATTTTTATAAAAAGGTATTGCCAAAAAACCTCATTTTCTAGGTCATAATGCTCATACAAAACGGATCTGAAAAAAAGAGTCAGAAAAGCTAGAAAAGGAGTTCTGTTTACTGCTTTATGTGAAAATTCACCGTGGCTAACTTACAGGATTTCTCTCAGGAAAAGTTCGCCGAGGTCAACTTTCCTACACAGCTTGAACATGCTTCGGTATTTTGATGATATCTTGATCTGTAGTTATCCAATTGGGATGATTTTTAATTTTGAGTAAACTAGAGACATAGGGCTACAAATTTTATAAAGAAAACAAAATTTAATTCTGTCTCTAGTATTTCTGGATTTCTGAATTGATGTTTAATACAGGATATTGATTTAGTTTATGAACAGTCTGAAATATTTGGAGTATAACTTTTGAAATACTGAACTAAATTGAATGATCTTGGTGTCATTACAAACTTAAGACAATGGGGAAAAATTTTCTAGGAGAAAGTATTGCCAAATTACTTCGTTTGCATTGTTTAGATGATTAAAAACAGTAGACCCAAAAGTCAGTTTTTGGAAAATTTTGAAATTATTCATTGGGTTATGAAATTAGATTTAAAGCATTTATTTGAGGTATAAACCCCACATACAAATGATACTTAAGTGAGTTTTGATATATGATTGATAATGTGATGAAAATAATGGAAAGATACCTAGGATTGTCATTGAGCATGCATTGTAAATAGTCCATATACACAATTGTGTATAAATGAATACTTAAGATTATGCAATTATTAATTGCAACGTATATATTGCATAATATTGATGTGCAGGATGAATGTCCACACTTAGATGTTTCCAGATCTCGAAAGAAATTGCTAATCTGGAGCGTACTGTGAGTCGACCTAGATGTTCGCATTTCATTGTTTGGTTTGATTTCAATTTTTGCATTGAATAACTACGGTTATGATGATTATGCAATGTGAATATGATAGATATGAATGTGATTTGCTTATGTTGATGTCGGAAAATGAAGGTCTGAGACTTGATGCATGAATGTGATATTGAAGTGCTACATGTATGTGAATGTGACAAAATAAATATTGCTCAACAATTATGTTGAATTCCGGACTAAGGTCCGATGATAAATGTGATCTGAATGTGAATGTGCAGTCATGTGATTGACTGAAAGTATGAGAATATGATGCATTCCATTACATGAATGCATGAAACATAATGGTAGTTGTGACCGGAGTAGCCACCGAAAAAGAGCTTAAAGCTTAGATTATGAAAAAGAGCTTAACGCTTAGAAAGTGTATAAGAGCCAAAGGCTCACTTTGTAAAATGAGCCTAGTATCTCCAACGGATACGGGACAGTTATTAATGAGCCCGATATCTACAATAGATATAAGACAGTTATAGGCACTCGGTCACATCAATAACAAATTAAAAATGAGTCTCACAAGCATTACATATGCATTTAATGTGAATGAAGTGAATAATTTAGCTTATTTCTGAATGTGAGATATGTCTCAAGTGAATGTAAAAATTATGTGTCTATGTGATTAAGTGAGCCATCGAGGATGGTTACTCAATGAGTTTGCAAAACTGACCCAAATTTTGCAATTTTTTTCAGGCTCAAAAGAGTTACCCCGTTAGGCTAACGGTGGTACAGACATTAGATTCAAGTAAGAGATAGTGGTCGGGATCAGATCACGTTTGCATTTATATTTTCTTTATTTTGTATCAAATTGAGCCTTCCACAATTATTGTCACTTGTGTATTTGAATATTTATGTTTTGTAATAACTTTCCAAAATGAAAAGGGTTGTAAATGAAATTGATTTTGAGTGCGATTATTATATATGTGATTGAAAAAGTTTATGATTGAAACGAGCCCGAATTGATTATTGATTTTCCGCAAAAGTATGCATTGTTTTAAAAAGAAAAGAAAAAGATTTTTGTAATGATATTTGATTGACTGAGTGCTCAAGCATGTCACCCTCGCGGGGCTTAGACCCGGATATCACTCATGATGTTGGGTATATGTCTTGTGAGAGCGGTATGTTACATAAATGGGCATGAATGATTTATGTATGATTCATGATTCATATATGATCTATGTCTTTGATATTTGAATAATCAAGAACAAAAAACTTAAGCCTGAATGATCGATCATATGCTACATATTGTCACAGACTAAAAGGATGTTTTTTTATACATCATGTCCACCAAATTAAAGACCCATTATCTATCCCTTATATTGATTAAACTCCTCGTCCTTGCATATTCAAAGTCTACTAAGTCCTTTTATAATGACAAATCTATCAATTCGAACTCTCTATGGCAAGCTTGCACTATGATATTGCCCATAATTTATGTAGCATGTTTCTTTTGGATGTCTTATTACTATCAAGAGTTACTCCCACATTCAAGATAAAATTCAAACTTGTGAAAAAAAAAATCTTAACATCCTCAATCACATATTCTTAAGTAAAGAGGAACGAAAAGGAATGAGAGGCTAGGAGACTGAGAAGTGAGGTATTTGAGCTTTATGCAATCTAAGCGTTGTTCTTTTTAGAATGTTTTAACAATATTTTGCATAATCTCAGTAATGAACTTTGATAAACCTAAATACGAAAATAGATGAGATACACAAACAATAACTTTATTTGAAATAAACTTATAACTAGAACACTGTTAGTAACTTGTTCTAGTTGAAACTATAATCGGTCAATTTCATCCTACTTTCCACCTTTAGGAATTAGACAAGTAAAACAATATTAAAAATTTTACAAAAAGAAAGCTTTTGCAAAGTAACGATGACAAGAGGTTGTCCATTTTCTCTTTTAAAACGCCCCATATTCCACAAATAACATCAATTTGTATAAACTCCTGAAATTAGCTACACACTAGATATCTACAAATGAATTAGTAAATTGATTGAATTTTACATACATTTTGAGAGCTTTGGACTTACAATTAGGTTCATAAAGCCGATTACTTGGACTTGCCAACATAACTCAATTTGCGGGGTTTAAACAGGCATTATGAGATGGTATGTGGGAGGAGTATGTTTTCAGGCCTCGAACACAGAAAGCCACGTACAGTACCTAACTCTTGGGGTGGGCCGATGGCAAAGTATTAGGAAAGGATCAGGTTACGTGATTATAGGCATTTATATATATATCAATCTGTTGTAATTGATTATGTATATCCCTTCATTATAGGCTAAATGGTTGTACTCTGTATGTATTTAAGTTGACCTCTGT
>JAOSBN010000004.1:36071842-36088664 GCA_027563595.1 Erythroxylum suave | reverse complement strand
AAAGAAGTTTTAATTTATCTAATTCTAATTGTGAATTAGAATTATAATTTATAATCATTGCCAATTTATTAGGAACCCAATAGGTCACACATTAAAGAGCAATTTGTGGAAGAAAAATTAATTTAATTAAGTTGTATTTAATTATAAAGTTTAAGAAATTTTAGGAATCAAATATGAGATATTTGATTTTATTAAAATTATAATTAAAGAAATTTAATTTTAATTACAAACTCTTATGATTTTTCCATTTAAAGGGAAGAACATTTTTAGAAGCTAGAACTTTGTCTTTTTCTTCTCAAATTAGTGTTGAGAATTATTCTGTGGATACTATCAGAAGCTGAACATTTGAACATCTCATAATTCATCAACTAAAAAGAATTTTTCAAAAGTTTTTCAACAAAAAAATGAATATGGTACAATTTCTAAAAGTTTATTCAATTATTAAAATACATTCGGAATCTATAAAAAAAAATTATTTTCTACTTCAGACGTGATTCGATCAGAGCTGGATTCCTTTCACTCCTTCTAATCTCTACATTTGCAAATTTGTACAATCTTTTTTTATATATAAAATAAAACTGTTTTGATGCTTTCTTTCTTCCCGCACCAAATTATTACACATATTTTATTATATTATATGTATTCCCCAACAATCTTATCCTCAACTTGTCATTCGATGTCTTATCCTCGTCGAGATAGGAATATATATACATATATATATCACGTGAGTCTATTAAAATAATTATTTAATCAATTAAGAATAAAATTAAGCACTACTAAGTTTCTAGAAGCTTGTGGTGAATAAGATTTGAACTCATCGATGTAATTAAAAAAAAATGGAAGAATTTGATTTATTGAATAATTTTTGGAAGTAAATAATAATTATTAATTTATACGATTCAAATAAATTTATTTGATGACTGCAAATATTAAATATTTCTAAACATTTTAGAGGTCAAGAGATGAAATCAACTAAGGTTATATTTGACAATCAACTTATTGTATTTAGCTGTTAGCTGATTTTATCAACTATTTTCGGTAATATTTGTAATAAAATAAAATAAAATTTTATTTTCAGTTTTATTATGGATTTTAATTAAATAATTTTGTATTTTTAAAAATTAATAAAAAAAGAATCAAAGACTCATGAAAGCTCTAATTTTACTATTTTATTAAGTAATATTAGCAGAAACGTTAGAAACGCTTAATTTCCAAAAGCCCTTGATGATATAAATTCATATTTTGTGTTTAGCTTTCCCTGGAAAATTGAGCTTTCTTTCCCGGGAAAATCCTTAATAAAAAGAATTAGTGAACTTTCTCCAAAGAAAGAAGAGAGACAACGAAATAGAAATTCTAGAAATTCATTGTGTTTTTGTTTAACTCTTCCAGAGATCTCCTGGTTAGACCAGTACTACTAGTACTAGAGATAGAGAGTTAGAGGGCTAAGAGAGACAGAAAGAGAGAGAGACACTTTAATCAAAGTTTCTGAAGCGCGAATTTTAACAACACTGAGCTTCTGGGGTACGAATTTTTACTTTTTGAGCTTGTTTCATGCACAATTTTGACTTAGGTGACCGTACAAATAAAGAAAGTTTATTTCTTTAAGCTATTTCTACTTTATTCAGGTTAATCAGATCTACGTTTGTGGTTTCGTATTCTTTGCTGTTTCTGGGGCGTTTCAGTGGTTAGAAAGTTGATATGTTTTGCTAATGGGTTATGTTCGTTCGGAGCTGGTTTTATGCCGCTAAAATGATTTGTTTTCTTAATCATTATCTGGAGTTTTAAGTCTGTAGAAGATTGTTTAGCATGAAGGGTTGTGTTGCTACTGAGACTCCTTGTGCGTTTTGAGCTAGTTTATGATCATTTGGTTGGCCACCAGCAATTTTGAACTGTGGAGCTTTCTTTTCTTGAATTTAGTTTTTGACAACTGATCATGCTAGTTTGCCAGGAGTTAGTTTAAAGTTGATTTTGGAAAATAGTGATCTGCAACTATGTCAGGGAAATGATCTTATTTGCTTTCTTCTATTTTTGTACCGATTAGTGATTGAACTTGTTAAAGACACTTTTGTTAAGATTCAGGGTAGGTCTTGTGCTGTGGTTTTTAAGTTTTGATACGAAGCTGTGAATAGTTTGAAGGCTATTACATTGTTCTGGATGCGATTAACTGATCCTTTTGCTACACTCAATTGCCTGTAATCACAGTCTTTTCTGTTTCTCGCCTTTTCTGTAAAATGATGTCGTGTATTGAATCCTCCATTTAAATTCCAATTGTGGACGTCCAGTTGCTACTCTTTTTTGTTGTTCACAAATATTTTATTATTTAAATATCCAGGTCTTTCTATATATGCAGGTATCTATGTGATATTTTCTTTATAAGCCTTAGCGTTTGGAGTTTTTGTAGCAGCGCAATTAATTTTCTCTTCTATCAGGCTTGGATGCTCGAAGAAAGTTTTGAGGGTTTCACACGATTTTACCGCTGTTGCCATTATCAGGAAATCAATCAGGTGTTTTGGGTTTTATGCTATCATATGGCAGCGAGGGAGGTTAATTAGGATCAAGTTTTACATCGGTATGTTATGATCACTGCTAGTGGTTTGACCAACTGGCAGTCTTATGCAACCAATTTTTACACCAAGGTTTTTCATCAGGCCAAGAGCACTGATAGGGCTGCAAGTGCATGCACAGTTTAGGAGAAGCAGCTTTAAGAAGCAATAGAATCTAATTGCTTACAACTATAGGAGTCTTATTTTTGTGTGGAAATTCTATTTAATTAGTGCACTGGCTGCTAGTTGAGTGTCAGGAAGTGTTGGCTACCACATGGAAGCTGAGTTTGCAAGTACTAGCCATCTGCCAGGTGTTTCCCGTCAAATGTTTCTTGTTCTGGGACCAACACTTGTGATTTCACTTGGCTATGTTGACCCTGGAAAGTGGGCTTCAACTATTGAAGGAGGTGCTCGTTTCGGATTTGGTCTGGTACTGCCAATGTTCACTTTTAATGTAGCTGCAATTCTGTGCCAGTACCTGTCAGCTCGAATTGGTGTGGTTACTGGAAAAGATCTAGCACAGGTGTTATTTTTTGGAATGAGAAACTGTCATCCCAATTTGATATATTTGATGCTTACCTGTGTTAATTTGCATTTCTTATCTATTATTGTATTCTCCTTTTTCTCCTCTCAAGTATAATATCTTGAGTTCTACCCTCTATGTTTTTGTTCGATTATTTATTTTGAAATCTGTCAAGAAGTGGCTTAAATGTATCTAGAATTGTTTCTATATGTCATTTGATTAGTCCACTTTTTCTTAAGAAGGGATTTTTTTTATAGTTTTGGATAATTGGAAAGAATAAACGATTCTACTAAGATTTTAACCATGGTGGAGGATGATCCTTAATCCTCTTCCTATGAGCGACAAGGCAAGTAGTGAAAGAAAGGCTATAGTTATTCATAGATTGATCTTGATTTTTCCAATTAAGCATGATGAAAATGGGGTATTGGTCTCTGTCTTGCTGAATGACTTTAATTGATCGTCCTTCCTTTTCTTCCTTCCTGATTTCGCAGATTTGCAGCAATGAGTACAGCAAGTTCATGTGCATGTCTCTTGGAGTTCAAATATCTGTTTCCATGATGGCATTAGACCTCACCATGGTAGATGTGTAATCCTTGATCAACCATGGCTATTTTTAGGTAGTACAACTTGTCAATATGTTCCTAACTGGTGAATTTGCTGATTGTGTTAGATTCTTGGCATTGCACATGGCCTTAATCTTCTCTTTGGGGCGGACTTGTCCACTTGTGTTTGGTTGACTGCCCTCGATGCAGTTGTCTCACCACTTTTTTCCGCCTTCCTGGTATGTTAGATCAGAGGGAGTTCTTCTTTTTACTCTCTTTTTCTAGAAATTTTACCTATAATTTGTACTACTTTTTTTCAGGAGAAATCCAAGATAAATTTCTACTTCACACGTGTCTCCTTTGCTTTATTTGTTCTTTATGTTCTTGGAGTGCTTGTTAGTCAACCAGAAATCTCACTAACGATGAACTGGATGCATCCTAAGTTAAGCGATGAAAGTTTGTTTGCACTGATGAGTCTTCTTGGAGCAAATATCATGCCACATAACTTTTACCTCCATTCTTCTATGGTGCTGGTATTTCTCCATCCCTCCGACCTTTTTCTCAAGCATGTTAGCTATAAGCGAGCCTTTTTTTCCTCCCTTTCCTGTGCGTATGTGTGTCTACAAGGCTGCATAAATGCAAGCACATGCATGTTCATAGTCCTTTAGTCAAAGGTTGCTCTGCACAATGTGGTAGTGTAAGTGGTCTGATTTGAAGGGTTATGAATGCCTTTGACTTGGAATATTTCAAATGGCTTCTTTGGAATATTGGTTTTGGTAATTATCTTATTTTCTTTGTATTTGCTAATCTTAATTTATTTTTTGCACATACTTGCTAGACTTTGGATATGGTATATTGAGATTTTTGGCCTCTACACATCTGACATTCTCATTTTTGGTTAGACAAATATCTGAAACATTGTATTTTTACATCTTACAGCAACATGAGGGATCGTCGGCTGTCTCTAAGAATGCCTTGTGTCATAGCCATTTTTGGGCCATTTGTTCCATTTTCTGTTTCATTTTCATGGTGAATCTTGTGCTCATGAATTCAGCTGCAAATGTGTTCTACAGTAGTGGCCTGATTCCGCTTACATTCTCCGAGGCATTGTCACTGCTGGAACTGGTAATTCTTGTCTTTAGTCCTTGTTAATGATGACTGGTGATACTTCTAAACTTGCTATGTAAGAATACACATGAATTTTGATGTGATCTTTTCATTTGATTTTTTTTCCTTACATAATTGATTCAGGTTCTCAGGAGTCCAGTAGCACAAATTGCTTTTGTACTAGTTTTGTATCTTACCAATCAAATCACTACATTGACCTGCAATCTTGGTGGCCAAGTGGTCTTGTATGATTTTGTCGGACTGGGTATACCCAATTGGCTTCAACGCACTACTTTTAGAATCATTGCCATTATCCCAGCCCTTTATTGTATATGGACATGTGGAGTTGAAGGGGTATATCAATTGCTTATATTTACACAACTTATTATAGCTCTGCAACTTCCTTCTTCTGTAATTCCGCTTTTCCGAGTAGCCTCATCAAGAAAAATAATGGGTGTCTATAAAATTTCTCAACTTTTGGAATTCGTTGCTGCTATTACATTCATGGGCTTGCTCGGTTTGCAGATTATTTTTGTTACAGAGATGATATTTGGGGATAGTGATTGGGTAGGCAATTTGAGGTGGAATATGGGCATGAGTTCATCTGTCCCTTACATTACTCTTCTAATGACTGCCTTCTCAACATTTTGTATGATGCTCTGGTTAGCAGCAACCCCATTGAAATCTGCAACCTGTGTAGATGCTCAGGTTTGGAATTGGAATGCACAAAATCCCATTCATGAGCCATCTTCACACATAGATGGAATTATTTTGGGTGATACTAGATATGATGGAAAGGAACATTTTTCCAAGCAGGATCAGGTTTTGATATCAGAAAAATCTGTTGACAGTGATCCAGATGAAACTATCACAAAACCTGGTCCTGATCTGCCTGAAACAAGCATGGAGTCTGGTCAGGAGCTTCATCTGACAACTACCGAGGATAATTATTCCCGTGGTACATTTTCCAGTGCCCAGATATGCTACCAAGAGGATCATGCACCTGCTGAAGAGTCTTTGTCTTTGTCAACTGTAGGTAATGATGCTTCTGATGCTGAATTGGTAGATCCCAAAAAATTAAAGGTTGAACCAAGTGACACAGTTGAAAAGACTGTGGTTGTGGAGGGCGATACACATGATGAGAAGAAGCATGATGAGGCAGACGCTTGGGAGCCTGATGAATTTCCAAAAGGAGTTCCTGGAAGCACCTCATCTTTGACATCAGATGGTCCTGCATCACTGAGGAGTCTCAGCGGAAAAAGTGATGAGGGTGGTAATGGTGCTGGAAGTCTCTCCAGATTGGGTGGGTTGGGTCGAGCTGCAAGAAAGCAATTTGCTGCAATTCTGGATGAATTCTGGGGGCAGTTGTATGACTTATATGGGCAATCAGCTCCAGATGCTAAGGCTAAAGGGTGGGATGTCTTGTTGGCTGATTCAAAGCTTGCATCTTCCTCGCTAAAAGTGGAGACAATTGGAAAGGATGTTGGTGGATGTTTCCCATCTGTAGGTGATAGAGGATCTGATTCTATGGTAAGTTCAAGTTTGTGCGACCCTGCTATGCTGCCAAGGATGCAAAATCATATCGACTCATCATATGGAATTCAAAGTGGATCTTCCTCTGTGTGGTCCAATCGCATGCAATTACGGGATCCATATCTGCATGGCTCTAGCCACAATGTCTTGGACCCTTTTGAGAAGAGATTTTTTAGTATGCGAACTCTGCCATCAACTAATGGCTGGGATATCCAACCAGCTATGGCTGGTGGTTCCATTCACAACATTTTGGACTCTACTGAGAAGAGGGATTCTATTATGCGAACTCAACCTTCAAGTGATATCTGGGGTACCCAGCCAGCTACAATTCATGGTTATCAGATAGCATCAATTGCAAATCAGATTGCTAAGGACAGGGGTTCCAATTGCTTAAATGGTCAATTGGAATCAGCAGCACCGTTAATCCCCTCTTTGGGACTTCAAAATTATAAGGACCCATATGCAACTGCCTTGGCATTGAAGTTGCAAAATGGATTGAACTCTCCACAGGCCTCGCAATTTACAGCATCTAGAAATAGCCTGCTACAACATGAAAGAGCATGTTATGATCCTTGTTTATCTGGATTTGCTGATAATGGATGTATGCCAACGAATACAAAGAAGTACCATCGCTTGCCTGACATTCCTGGATTATCTGGGCCATATGCTGGCTTATATATGCCTGAAAAGAGTACAAAATGGGAGAGTTCTGTTGATAGAACAAGTTATGAGCTGTCCTTGTATGCTAATACTGGATCAGGAATGGATCCTTTGGCTTTTGATGGCCTATCAAGAGGTTATGGAGATGGATCCCTTTGGTCCAAGCAGCCATTTGAGCAGTTTGGTGTGGGTGACAAAAGTCGTGATGTTGGGAGTGGTGTTGGAAGGTGGTCAAATTCAGCTGCTCAAGAAGGTACTTGTCTTATGGATTCAGAGGCCCAACTGCTTCGTTCCTTCAGACATTGCATCATAAAGCTTTTGAAATTGGAAGGATCTGATTGGTTGTTTGGGCAAAATGATGGTGCTGATGAAGATCTCATTGATCATGTGGCAACAAGGGAGAAGTATTTCTATGAAGCTGAAATGAGAGATGGTTCTTCGAAGAATGGTGACAGAGGTTCAGGAATCATATCAGTAACCTCAGTTCCTAATTGCGGGGAGGACTGTGTCTGGGGAGTAGACTTGATCATAAGCTTTGGGGTTTGGTGCATTCATCGAATTCTAAATTTGTCCATCATGGAAAGCCGACCAGAACTGTGGGGCAAATATACTTATGTGCTAAACCGTCTCCAGGTATGTTTTCTACTGTATATTTCTTTACTGTTTCTCGTGAATTTGTACATTTTTTTTAACCGCAAGAAAGGCTGATCTCTATAGTTGGCCGGTAATGCTCATCTCTTGCATAATGTTTTTCGATATTCAGCTGCACTTTTCCTAGTGAATGTGACCTATGGATGATATTGAGTTGTCAGTGTAATCTACTTTTGCCTATATTTCTCTCTCTATCTCACAAACACAAACACAAACTAAAGCAATATGTTCTGGTTAACAGGGGATCATAGATCCGGCATTTTCAAAGCCATGTCGCCCTCTTTCCCCATGTTTCTGTCTCCAAGTCTCCCCTGCATACGAAAACAGGTCAGCACTTCCTGTTTCAAATGGAATGTTACCCCCTACAGCAAAGCCGGGCACAGGAAAATGCACTACTTCAGGAATGCTCTTGGATTTAATTAAGGATGTTGAGTTGGCCGTATCTTGTCGTAAGGGTCGATCAGGAACTACTGCAGGAGATATAGCTTTCCCAACGGGAAAAGCGAATATAGCATCTGTACTAAAACGCTACAAACGCCGATTATCTAACAAGCGAAGTGCTGGTAACTGAGTGACGGTGTCAATTTTGGTTCTTACATAAGCTCTTAATGCCTCAAAGCTTATCATCAGCTTGCTTCAAGTGGGGATATTGAGTTCTTTGATTTCTGTAAGCAGCTTAGTGTCTAGATCAGGGCGCTTAGTACATCATAGCTGGCTTATACTCCTGTACTAAAGGAAATGTGCTGCAAATCATGTCATTGTGTGTTTATGTTAGGATAAAATTACTGGATTGCAGCAGAATTGAAGAAAATCGGTGGAAAGGGTAAAAGTTGATCAGATGCAACTGTGGTTTCTACAACTCCTGTACATATATATCACCTTTATCATGAAGTTTCATGGCAAGAAAAATCTCATTTGACAGGAGGAAGTTGGAACCTTTTTACCCGGACTTGTGTTGGCAGTTTCTCTTCACTTACTGGCAAGCCATGAAAATTGATCCAATCATTGAAACTTGCCAAGAATAGGCATATACTTCTTGATCGGTATAGTGAATAGCTGTATCCATTTCAGCATTACCCTTTTTTTTCCCCCCTTTTTCTTTTGGTTTTGGGTTCTTAGCCTCGTCATCTGATCATCTCCAGTGCCTTACATCTTGTAATTGCAGCAACATGTCTGTTGATTATGTGGGAATTTTGCTGTATAAAATTGTTAATATTGTTGGAAGACATAAAACAATGCATAAACGTATATCTAGTAAGGTATTCTATACTTCAAAGTAAATTTTCACTGCAAGTGTCAATTTCATAGAACCTGCGAAGTTTGACACGCATTTCATTGAAGTAGCCAAGTGATAGAAGCAATTGGTGTTCTTAGATCGAAAACAAAGCAACCCATGTAATTCATGTGACATGAGTTTTGGCAGGTGGCTATTTCACAGCCTACTGCCTCTTCTGCTTTGTCCTCTCCCCAATAACGTCTTCAGCTTTTGCTCGGCCTGGTTGTTGCTGATAAGTCAGCCTCGCCAGTGCAATACAAACAGAGCTGTGTAGTTTTGGTTGAGACTTTGAGAGCCAATGAAGTTGATTTATTGTCGTTCTGTTACCTGCTTTATTGTCGGTACAAAAACATATGCAACTTGCAACCCCAACCTTTTTAAGCAACTTCACAACTAATAGATACAGACACTTATGTTAGTAGTGATTTTAGTAATATAAGTATTATATATATATAGTGATTTTAGTAATATAAGTATTATATATATATATATATATAATTGGCAATAAAGTTCATTAGATAAATAGATAATACAAGATTCATATTGTATTTATTATATTATATTTAAATTATTTCTAGTCATTGTACTATTGAGATTAAATATTAATAGAGTATAAAATACTAGCACATTTTATTTCATTTTTCCTGATTTCATAGATTAAAATATCGAAATAATTAAACAAATGTACGGTGACTTATTAGAAAATAAGTCCTGCCATGAGAATTTCATTTAGAATATTATCTGTATGTCTATGAAAATTGTCATTGTGATTATTTTATAAGTGATAATTTGACTTGAGACCTCCAAAGTATTTCATATAAGGATTGTTATATTTTTATATTGTTTATGATCTATTGTTGTAAAGGATAACTCAATTGGTAATTATTAGATATAGTATTATCATTAGATAAATAGATAATACAAGATTCATATTGTATTTATTATATTATATTTAAATTATTTCTAGTCATTGTACTATTGAGATTAAATATTAATAGAGTATAAAATACTAGCACATTTTATTTCATTTTTCCTGATTTCATAGATTAAAATATCGAAATAATTAAACAAATGTACGGTGACTTATTAGAAAATAAGTCCTGCCATGAGAATTTCATTTAGAATATTATCTGTATGTCTATGAAAATTGTCATTGTGATTATTTTATAAGTGATAATTTGACTTGAGACCTCCAAAGTATTTCATATAAGGATTGTTATATTTTTATATTGTTTATGATCTATTGTTGTAAAGGATAACTCAATTGGTAATTATTAGATATAGTATAACTCAATTGGTAGTTACTGAATATAAATTAATTATGTGAAAGTAGCATAGGACTCATCACCCTTAAGTCAGTAGAAAAATATTTTATTATTCTCAATTAGTATTTATTCAAGAAATTTTTGGTTAAGGTGGAATGACATTTTTAAATTAATCTTCAAATTTTATGAGTAGAATTAATTAATAGTAGTAGATAAAAATATGATCAGACTTAAATAGAGCGTATGTTAATGTCATATTCTACACCTAATTGAAATATTGTATGATGAAATGATTGAATTATAAAAAAAGTTATACATGAAAAGGTTAGTCAAAACCATTTTGACATTTATAATATTTGGGTGATAATAACACGTTGTTAAACATCAATTTTAATTTATTGATACAAATTATTTAATAAAATAAGTAAAGATAAATAAAAAAGTTTAGTTTATCTAATGCCTAAATATGATTTATGGTTATAACATATATTCATTACCAATAAATTTATTAAACTAATGAGTCACGTACAAACAATTGTTGAGAGGAGACGATAGTTTTAATCAAGCAAATTTTGATGTTAAAGTTTGAAAAACTTTAGAATTAAATATAAGATATTTAAAAAATAAAGACTAATATGGCATATTGAATCTTTTTTTTTGAAAGTGGCATATTGGATTTTATTATATTTTAATTAGTATTTAATTAGAATTAACTGTAATTGTAATTAAATTTAGAATCATATTCCATTTAATATAAAGGTCCAAACCATATAAATGGACTAACCTTCTTTCTTGAGAGTTCTCTTAACCAGTTTATGTGAATACAATTAGAGGTCAAACATATGTGTGGCTACAATGGTGGCGGTGAACCAATTTTCAAAATAGTTTAAAAGAAATTGTAAGATAAATGATCAAACTACACAACAAAGGATAATTTACGTATACATTTTATTATGTTCATACATCAATCATGATATAAAACTTAAAGTGATCTTGACTTTTAAAAAATTAAAAAAGTTTCTTTTTTATTACATGTATAATTGGATCCTACCCTATTTTTTCAATACAAGTATCATAGTCATATTTAGTAATGTAACTTAATGATCATTTAGTTGTTATTGACATCAAATTTTAAAAATGAATGTCGCAAACCGTAAATCATATTTGATTATTCTTGAAATATGAAAACTTCATAATAATGTCTCAACTTGAGTTTCTTTTAAGATTATTTAAGATTTGTAAAGCTAACATATTCAATAAGTCATAGAAACACTCACAACCTCAAAATAGAAATGGTTACTGCACTAGGGTTTTAGTAAACTAGTTATATAGTTAGCACCCAAGCTTTGAAAGTCACAATTTCCCCTAAAATTAATCCTACTCTTAAAATGGAGGAACACACTAACTTTGTTCATTCTCTATATGTTATATTCTAGTGTTATGGTTATCAGTGATTAATAAGAGTTTAAGATTGTGAAGGGTTTCTATGAGTTATGGTTTGTTGTCTTGAAGTTGTTTTTTCCTTGATGCAAGAGGAGAAGGATTATGGTGGACTGGTGATTGGAAGGAGAGTATTCGCCTTATGTACTAAAACTATCGATCGTGCAACTGCTTGATCTTGGTGATTTTGCTACCATAGTAGGAAGAAGTTGATAGTCGTGCAATGTTGTCAAGAAGCAATTACAATAATGATGACAAGAAGAAGATGTCCTTGACGCCATGGGATAATGTTGGAGACGATGACCTTTTGGAAGGTTGTGTGAGGTTTATTGCTTATCTCTGGTGTCTTTGTTGATCACTGGTCGTAAAGATGGTGAGGCAGTTTTTGGTTGTAAACATTAGGTAGAGGTAACTCCTAATTGTGAACAATGGCTATTATGTGAGAAAAAGTAATAATATGAAGATATAAAAATCACTCAAGAAGAAGAGGCAATAAGAAAGAAAAGAGAAAATGATAATATCATTTTTGAGTTCTAGATGGATTTTTTGGGTCATTACATGATATAGATCCACAAACTTTCCATTGATTAACACATATAATAGAAAAAAAATTAAAACTACACTATTTAGGAAATCTTAATGTTATTCTTAGATGACTGTGCCTCTCCCTTCAAAAACGTTCAGATAGTGTTTCGGTAACTCAAACAAGGACTCCCAAGTTACCTTATCAGATGAACGACTAAACCATTGTAGTAGAACTTGCATCAGTGGTTAACTATAATGCTTCACCATCCTACAACCTAAGATGGCCTCAAGTTGTTTATAAATGTTCAGAGTTGTTGTTGGTAATTCTATAGAGGTAAGTGTCTCTTCAAAGACACATTTCTTCAGTTGAGATATATGGAAGGTTAGGTGAAGGTTGCACCCTTTTGGTAAGGCTTGCTTGTAGGCCACTCATCCTATTCGTTCCACTATTGGGTAATGGTCGTAATATAGACGAGATAATTTTTGGTAGTTCCTTCAATGTGGGGAGTGCTGATAGTACAATTGTAGTTTGAAGAACATTAGATCCCCTAGTTTAAACTCTCTGCCAACTCTTTTACAATCTGTTTGTTACTTCATCCGATTTTATGCTCTTCGAAGGTGAAATTTTATCGAGGCTACTGCTGCTTCTTTGTCCTTCATTATCTGCTCAACTGTTAAATTCTTAGAGTCTTCCACCAAATACAGTATATACACTAGAGGATATAACGACTCGAATGAGATGAAGTTATACCACCATTCATCTAAAAAAATCCATTCCACCTAATATGAAAAAGCATTGCTAAAGAAACACCATAGGTAGGTGTCCAGCATGCAGTTCATGGCTTCAATTTTCTTGTCAGATTGGGGACGATACGCAGTGGAGAACCTGAGACTGATTTCTTTAAAGAACTCCCTCCAAAATTTGCTCAAGAAAATTGAATCCATGTTGCTCACAATGCTCTCTAGCATCCAATGTAAGTTAAGTAGTATGAAGTAACCATACTTACTGAACATTTGACCATCATCATCCACCCCTTTCTTCCCTTTAAAGGTGGAAGCCCTTCCACAAAATCTTTGCTAATATCCTTATAGCATTCCTTAGGCACGGGTCATAGTAGTAGTAACTTCCTAGGGTACAATATGTTCTTATGTTTGTTACTTTAGAAAGTGATAACATTTTTATGTAATTCCTCATGTCTTTTCCATGCACTTCTAGTAAAAAATGTTTTGTAACCTTTTCATCATCATATTGAGCCTCGAATAACCCCCTTGTAACCCATCATATCTCAAGGAAATTAGTTTCGTATGTATTGATCCTTATTGAACCCTATGAATATCTATCCCTTCTACAGTAATTGACATTCCCCCCATTCATAATTATTTGAGTTAAGAGTTCCTTCCTTGGCATGTTAGATAATGTTCTAGATTATATTATCTCCTTCCCAACTATTTTTAATTTCCTTCCCACAATTCAGTAAGTATTTTTGAAGCATAAGTGTGAGGAGCTCAGTACTGGTTATCCTCCATAACATATTTGTTGTTTGATTTTCCTTCCAGTTATAGTATACCACTTTAAAGCCATAGCCAAAAAGCTTTGGAAACCATATATGTTAAAGGGGGCGAAGATCAAATTCTAGTAGGAATTTAAGGCTTTGATGATAAGTCTAAACTTGGAACTTCTTGTCGTAGAGGTAGTGGTGCCACTACTTGATTGCCCTAATGATAACTAGAATTTCCTTCTGGTACATTAACAAATTGAGGTGTAGAAATTCCTTCTCATACATTAACAAACCAAGGTGTATATTAGCCATCATCTTATTTAAGGATGCAATCAAACAATTTTCTTATTATAACACTACCCTAATATCGATTTTGTATGCATCTACCTCGAGAACGAATGGCTTCGAAAAGTTAGGTAGATTTAGGATTGGGGTCGAGATGAGGTCCTCATCAAAAGCCCGTTGTTATCTTTCCCCCAAGCCTACTCATTTATCATCTAGGTCTGGAGCAATTCATTCAAAGGTTGGACCAACTAAATGTTGTTCCTGATGAAACGCATGTAATACCTTATGAGCCCAAGGAAGCCTCGAAGCTTCTCAAGTGATTTGAGTACCAATCAGTTTCAAAGTATTGCCACCTTCTTTTCATATTTGGCCACCTCTTCGACGGAGATCAAGAGTCTGAGGTACTATCGTTGTCTCGCCCAATATGCATTTGTTATCGTTAAAATACATTTGATGAGCTTGGAGTGTTTTGAGAGATTCTCTCTAGTTACACATACATTAATGGAAGTCAATGCTATAAATAAGGAGTTTATTGAAGAAAATGATTATAAATATCCTAAGGAATGGGCAAAAGATCTTGTTCATCAAGCTTTAGAAGGTTGATAGTGCATTTGTCAACCTACAAGGAAATTGTAGTGTCTTTCGTGAGTTTTGAAGGCTATTTTAGCTATGTCTTCCTCCCTCACTCTGATCTAATGGTATCCGAACGTAAGATCCAATTTGGAGTACCAACTGGATCCATGCGACCTGTCAAGTAACTCTTTAATTAATAGAGTAAGAAACTTGTCCTTTATAATGTGCTTATTCAATTCTCAGTAGTTAATGTACATTCACTGAGAGTTGTCCTTCTTCTGCACCAATACTACTAGAGACACATAAGGGCCTAAGATGTGCAAATGAAACCTTGATGCAGTAGTTATAACACTGCCTTCTCAATCACATCCTTTTGCTCCCCCTGAATAATGATAGAGTCGAACATTAATAAAGTCTAATCCTTCCTTATCCCTGATTCCATAGTCTTGGGTTCTCTTCGGGGCCATGAACTTTATTATTAGTGATTGGAGCTCGTTCATGGATGAGACATGTTCTTCTTATTCCATTTGCTATAACTAGCATTTGAGAGGGTTTGTTAACTATATCATGTATAGCCCCTTTGCTCAAGCTCCTTTTATCTTCTTATTTATCCTTTTCCATAACATAATCTTCACTTTTTGTCTCTTGTTGCTCGATAGGGTCACTTGTTTCCCTTTCCATGTAAATCTTATGACTTGTGTCTTGTAGTTACTCAAGTTGTCATCGAGTGTAGCCAATTATGGTAATTTAGGGACCAGCTACGACCATAATGTGAATACCTCGAATGCTCTCTAATTGATCATGCTCCTTTTTGGCCATGACCTTATCTAGGAAGCTATATGTACTTTCGTTGTCTATTAGTGTTTGTATGGGTCTCTATAGGTGGTACCCTATCACTCATTAGGATGGTCTAGTTCCATCGTAATTTCCCTATCTTGCTTAGGCCATTCTTCCCTCGTTTCCTTCTCTCTAATGATCTTCTATAATTAAAGTTGTTTCCTTCGACAAATTATAGCCCAAGAGATATCTCTCATCATACTAGATGCATAATCCTTTAGCACTTTGATCATCAAATTCTTTGTTAATTATGACCTTGGTTGGAGTTGGGCTTTAGGATGGGTTGCCTTGCGTCATGACCCTTTGGGATTTCAAGGTAGATATAATTCCTCTATCAAGTTGGTTTTTAAGGCACAAAGTGGTTAAGTATCCTTCTTTAGGCTTGGGTTCCTAGTCCTTCTGGATGGATAGCTGGTTCAAATGTTCCCCTTTATATGAAACAACATGAAATGGACAACCAACATAATTTTCTTTTTCCTCACTAGTGAGTATGTTTATTAAATAGTACGAGGCTCGAGGAGTTCGACGGTAACCTCTAACTCAGGTTTTAATCCCTTTAGGAATAATCCAATCAAATATTCCTTTGATAATGTGAGCTTATTAGAATATCTATCAAATTGAGCACAATAATCTTGCACCAAATATTTCTATCATAGTTCCTGGAAATCACCTAATGGGTCTTTAAAAACTTCCTTAACAAATCTCTGTTTAATCATATCCTTCAGCTTACCATCTTAGCAATTCCTCATAAGCACATTTCTTTATGAGAAGTTGATACCACTCCTATGCATCCCATTCCAAGTTTATCATCGTGATTCCCATCTTCTTTTTATTCAAGGTGTGATCCATTGCAAAAATTATTTCACACTTATATAGCCAACTCTTCATCTCATTCCCTTTAAATAAGAGAACAATGTTCTTGTTGAACCTTAACGGGGTTATATATATTTCATTATCTTGTAACTTTCTTGTAAGTGGTGTTATCGGCTCCTTCCCACTATTATGAATTCTGTACTGTACCGGTTGGAAAATGGCACCTGAATATTAAATTTGGTACCGAGTTTAAATAGTGGTTGGTATCGGCCGGTATTATAAATACCAGTCGGTACCAGAAATTTTCAAAAATATAAGGACTAAGTTGCAAAATTTTCAAATTTTAATTTAAAAAAACAAAATTTTGAATTTGAAAAATTTTGAGTCTCTCCTGTCTTCCCCTCCACCCCTCCCCCCCTTTCTTTTTTCAAATATTTTTTAATTTGTTGTTTAGTTTAACTTTTATTATAATTTTTTTAATTTTTAAAAATAAAATAAATATTTTATTACTAATAATAATTATAAATAATACATTAAATAAAAATTAAAAATATTTTTTAATTTAAAATTATTATTTATGAACTAATATTTATTTTTATATATTTTGAATTATTAAATCAAAATTTTTTGAAATATATATAATATATATTTAAAATATTTTTAAATTTAATTTTATTTATTAATAATTATTAAATTAATTTTATAAATTAAATTAAGATATTTATAATTTTAGTAATAATTAATTTTAAT
>JAOSBN010000004.1:36036094-36048130 GCA_027563595.1 Erythroxylum suave | reverse complement strand
ATTATAACATAAGTAAAATTAATTTAAAAAATAAATATTAAAACATATAAAAAATTCAAATAATATTATATAAATCTCAAAATAAACGTAAAGATGTGCTTGTGGATATTATGGGAATTATGTGTAAAGCATAAGGGTAAAAGAGACTAAAAATAGACTCATTAATTGATATAAAAAATATACCTGAAAAATACTTGTTTGAAAACTTCAAATTTGAGCTTTTGAAAAAATTATATTTTAGCCTTTAAAAAAACTATTTCTATTCTAAAAGTGCTTTTAAAAATTTTATCTTGACTTTTTATCCCAATAATGTTAAGTGAAATTTCAGCTAGACGTCAACTACGAACTTGATTATCTTGGCCTTCAGTCGTAACAAGGAAGGAGTAATACTTCAGGATCTTTACTGCTTCTTAATTCGGAAACAGCAAAAGCATACAGTTCCAAATAAGTGGCAGCTGCTTTCTTTATTTCCTTTCCGTACTCATTGGCATGTGGCTGCCTTAAATTTGCCCAACACTAAAGACAATCGTCTAGTTGCTCTCCGATTTGCTGTCCTTGTGGTATATGCCCACGAAACGTGTCTCGGGGAGCTCTTGTTGTCAGTCGTTTGTCCTTTTCTGGTTCTGATTCTCAGCCCTCTTTAATATTGGCCAACCCAATTCTGTTCTTGATTTCTGAAATTTGTGAAGCCTCTGCATGTAGATCATTGCACCATATAACAATGACCATTTCCTAAATTTATACGGGGCATCTTTTTGCCCTTTCGGAGCTTGTATGGTCAGCCTAAACGTTGAGCCGTGCTGTGCAATAGGATTATACAAAAAAGTACATGCAGTGCTAATTAGTATGGTCCCATACTCCCATTGTTGTGCTAACAGGAATCAGAAACCAAAGTCAAGTAAGCCTTTAATGGCCTGATGTTTTGAGGCGGAAAACAACAGAACAACTGCCTGCTGACATTAAGTTTAATTCGTACGATCTGGTCCTCGTTTATGTTCTCAACACATCAACTACTATTCTGCCAACATCCGAATGGAAAATCAATCAAAGAAGACATTTTATTGGAAACATAAGTGTTTTGACAGTCTAATGATGCAAACTATGGATATAGACAATCCCCATCAAATTGCAAGAAGGGATTTGCAAACATAATTCAAATGAAAAATAAATTTTGAGTACAGATCAACAGATAGGAAGAGGAGCACCGTTCCATTCCTTGAGACAATCTAGCATAGGATCAATAATCCTTCCCTGGCACATGGCTGTGAACACCTTGTCGAAGTCCTCTCCAGGCGACTTAACCTTCTCGCCGGTGAGTAGTCCTGTGCCAAGCTCTTCTCTCACAAATTTGTACAATGGATAAGACCTGCATTCCTTTATTCTGTTGGGAATGGCTGCATTACCACTCTCATATGCTGCTCTTGCGCTCTCTACTTCTTTTGGAAGAAAGGCTTCCAACTCTTCCTCGAATGGACCAATCTTCTGGAAGACCGAAGTGTTGACATTCTTCTCATTCTCACCATTGGCCAATGCATGATCTACCAGAACTTGTCTTAGCTTTTGCATTAATGGGTATGTGGCACTGCAGGGGTCATCAACATAGGCAAAGACTTGTTCGCGATCAACCACATTGAACAAGTCCTTCTCGCAAAATCTGGACGGATGAAGTTCTCGATTGGCACCTGTGGTTAAGACCCTCTTAGCTACTTGGCTAACAGTGTTTTTGACTGTATGCTTCAAGTTCTCCTCCAGATGCCTCAAGTCAACAGCTTGACAAAGTGCTACTAGAAAAGTTGAGGACATAAGCTTCAAGATGTCAACCGCCTCTTCTGTCTTTCTTGAGGAAATTAATCCTAACGAATTCACGTCTTGATTGTGTTGTTCAGCACTCTGCACATGGCTAGTGACTGGATTGGCAAGGTATTGCAGCTCAGAGCAGTAAGATGCCATTGCTATTTCAGCCCCTTTGAAGCCATAATCCAAGCTTGGATTCCTACCACCAGTGAGATTTGAAGGCAACCCGTTGTTGTAGAAATCGTTCACAAGTTCACTAAACTGGGCAAACATGAGCTTTCCAATCGCTGCAATAGCCAAACGTGCATTGTCCATTGAAACTCCAATTGGGGTTCCCTGGAAGTTACCGCCATGTAAGGCTTTGTTCCTTGAAACATCAATCAAAGGGTTGTCATTGACTGAATTGATCTCCCTCTCAATTGATTTGGTCGAGAATCTAATGACTTCAACTTGGGGCCCTAGCCACTGTGGAGAAGTTCTTAAAGCATAACGATCCTGCTTTGGTTTCTGTAGCGGATCCATCTCATGCAACTTCTTAGCTTCCTTCATGTAAGAGCTACCATCTAAAATGTGCTCCATAATAGCAGCAGCCTCAATTTGGCCAGGATGGTGCTTTAACTTGTGTGTCAAATAATCTGTAAATTCTGGTTTGCCACTCATAACTTCAGCGAAAATTGCGGACAAGATTTCTGACAAGACAGCGAGAATGTTTGCCTCGAAAAGAACCATAGAAGCTAAACCAGAACCAACTGCTGTGCCGTTGACAAGGGCAAGGCCTTCCTTAGGTTGTAGCTCAAAGTGACCAGATTCAATACCAGCTACACGAAAAGCTTCCTGGGCATCAAGTACTTCACCGTTAGGACCAATGGCCTTGGAATTCGACCTACCAGTCAACAAACCAGCAATGTAAGATAGTGGTACTAAATCTCCCGAGGCTGAGATTGTGCCACGCAGTGGCAAACATGGAGTGATGTTGCGATTAAGAAGCTTGGTTATAGCTTCCAGGATCTCGAATCTAATGCCAGAGTAACCCTGGAGAAGAGTGTTGATCCTCACAAGCATAGCTGCTCTGGTTGCTGAGTGAGGCAGGGTGTGGCACGACTCTTTTCCATTGCCGAAGATACCAGCATTCAAGAATCTAAGCAAAACAGAGTACCGATACATCAGATTACTCGAATTATAACAATTGGTAAATAAGAAAAAGAATGACTAGAATATGGCCTCTTCTTGGTTTGGCTGGAAAAGAATTAAAGTTTTTTTTTTGGAGAAAGTAGAACAATGGCCTGAGTTGAAGATAAGGCCAATTCTACCAGTAACCATTGACAGACGACATAATCAACCTACTATTACACTCTAAACAAGACTGTAAAGTTAATCTTTACCCACAATTCTTGTAGTTAGGAATTAGGAATTGAAGTTCCAATGCTCAGCCCATGACTTCTAGTCTGAAGTTTTTCTCTCCAACCAGAAACATATCCTACTAGAAAAATATCCTAAAGTTTCAATGCTCAGACCATGACTTCTTGTCAAACTTTGAAGTTTTTCTCTCCAACCAGAAACATAGAGTGTGTAAAGTTAATCTTTAATCCACAATTCTTGTAGTTAGGAATTAGGCATTGAAATTCCAATGCTCAGCCCATGACTTCTAGTCACAATTTGAAGTTTTGCCTCCATCCAGAAACATATCCTAAATGTTTCTCTGGTTGGAAAGAAAAAGATATGTTTCTGGTTAGAGAGAAAAACTTCAAAGGGTGACTAGAAGTCATGGGGTTAGCATTGGAACTTCAATTCCTAATTCCTAACTACAGGAATTGTGGATAAAGGTTAACGTTACACTCTAAACAAGTGTAATATAACACCTAAAGCTAACAGTTTCTTGGCCAATTACTACAACAGTCCATCCAAGTTGTCTTATTTCATGAAAAATTTATTTAAAAGTTGAGATTTTGTAAGAAGACCTATGTGAATCCTCCCAAGCTCTGAGGGTCAGTCTATCTAAGGCTGTATCAAACCAGTCAACTCAGTATCATCACCCAACAACTCAGATAACAAAACGATCAAATGCCATCGGTACTATCCAACAACCACTGGCATTTAAACTCACCAATCTAACGTACTGACTCTACTCATTCGAGTTAAAGGAAATGTTTAATCATCGCTGTTGTGTAATACTGAAAATCTGTTGTCTCACCTAATGAGTTCCTTCTGCAGGGCACCACCTTGCTTGGTTCTTCTATGAGAAGTGGCTCCAAACCCAGTGGTCACACCATAGCTATCGGTACCTTTGGTCATGCCATCCATAACCCAGTCACTGCTTGCCTTAACACCTGCTCTCGCAGACTCCGCGAGCTCGACTTTGATGCCGGAGTCATTGCCGGCAACAGCCGCCACCTGAGCAATGGTCAAGGTCTCTCCTCCAAGCTTAACCACCGGCTTCCTGTACTCTGCCACCATGCGTTTGACTTCATCGAAATGGCTCCCTTTCAAAGACTCTGCAGCCACACCCCAGTTCAAAGGATCAGTATGGCTCGTGCACAAACTGTCCAAAGACCCGTTTTGATGGCCGTTTTGCGTGATCGTCTCCATGTTTACAAACAACCCCGGAAATGAAAATGAGAACTTGGAAGAGAGGGAGAGAGCAAAGAAAGAAGTTGCAGAGAGAAACCTTTGGAGTTTGGATACAGAGACGTGTGTTTCCTGTTAGCAAAAGGAGTTTTCAAGCGCTTTAAATAGACGAGGATTTTGGGCCTTAAGTGCATCGACTTGGTAGGTAAGCATAAGAGCAGCGAACAAGGTGGGTTGGTTGAAAGACAACGGTGGCCGTTGACATTCGATGATCCAAGGGTGGAGATTTCAGGAGCGTGGAGTCTTTGTGGTTTATCGTTGGAGAAGGGTAAATTCAACTCGTGGTGGGAGTGCATGGTAGTGAGGTGAAGGTTGGGGTCGGTGGGACTGGGAGTGGGAGATTTTTTATGTATTTAATTTGTGTTAATTACGACTTATTCTCCGTCATTGCCGTATTTTAAAAATTGGATAAAAAATTAAATGAGAAAATAAAAAATTTAACAACTATTAAATAAAATTAAAATTTTAAAAAATTATCCTTATAAATAATTAATTTTTATTTATAAAAAGTTATTAATTTAAAAAAATTGACAAATTAATTAATAAATTAATCGATTTTTAATAACAATAATTATTTAAGTAAATCGAACTAAAAAATTGGGCGGCTCAAGAATTTTAAGGTTAAACTAGTCAAATTAATTAAGTTTTTAATCATTGGTTTGTTCTATACATTTTCCATCAAATAAAAATATGATAACTTTTATGTGTATAATTACTAATAAAATTCATCATAACTTGCATTAAATTTTTATTCAAGTAGTGGTATAGTAACGCTTCTTCAATTAAAAGGGTTTAGTCACTAGGACCACCGGTAGATACCTTAGTTTAGAAAAAAAAAAGGAAATTATATAGAGAAACTCTCTATTTAGAATAATGTACTTTTTCCACTAAAAATTTGCATATTAAAAACTTTAAGGAGGTATTAACTTAAATTGTTTGAAGTTAGTCTACCTAACCAACTAATTTAGATGACAATTAAAAGTGAAAATGAAGTAATTAAGTAATATATGAAATTAGAGTCAACGTACCCAATATACAAAATTTCTCATTTTACGGAAATCCGGAGAGTTTTATAATGTCCGTAGCTTTTTCTTTGTATTTTTACAAAGAAGCTATTTTTATGACTTGAACATGTGTATTTATAATCACAAAAAGGTAACTTTATCGGTTACTCTAATACTCACTCTCAATAAAACTCCGTTAATTTTAGGAGAAATTTTAAATAATTTGACAATATGCTTAAATAACAAGATAGAGGATAGAACAATACGATATGACGTAAATGGAGGGATTAAAAATTAGATACGAAATTAAATTAATAAGATAAAAATATTTACAGTTTAAAAAGTTCAACTAATATTCATAAAATTAGTCAAAGATTAAATAAAATTAAAGGATTTGAAATATGATTAAAAGATTTTCTTTTTATTAAAAGAAGAATTCGAAGTTTAATTAAAAATTATTAAATAAAAATTAATTTATTTATTTTAGTTAATAAGAACTTGTTAATTCAAAAAATAGACAGATTAATTAATAAATTGATTCATTTTTAACGTTAAAAATTATTAAAATAAATCAAATTAAAAAATTTAAATAATTCAAAATTTGTTAAATTAAACCCAAAAAATTGACTGAGTCTTTTAATCAAAAAATGAATCAATTTATTAATTAATCTGTCTATTTTTTGAATTAACAAGTTCTTATTAACTAAAATAAATAAATTAATTTTTATTTAATAATTTTTAATTAAACTTCGAATTCTTCTTTTAATAAAAAGAAAATCTTTTAATCATATTTCAAATCCTTTAATTTTATTTAATCTTTGACTAATTTTATGAATATTAGTTGAACTTTTTAAACTGTAAATATTTTTATCTTATTAATTTAATTTCGTATCTAATTTTTAATCCCTCCATTTACGTCATATCGTATTGTTCTATCCTCTATCTTGTTATTTAAGCATATTGTCAAATTATTTAAAATTTCTCCTAAAATTAACGGAGTTTTATTGAGAGTGAGTATTAGAGTAACCGATAAAGTTACCTTTTTGTGATTATAAATACACATGTTCAAGTCATAAAAATAGCTTCTTTGTAAAAATACAAAGAAAAAGCTACGGACATTATAAAACTCTCCGGATTTCCGTAAAATGAGAAATTTTGTATATTGGGTACGTTGACTCTAATTTCATATATTACTTAATTACTTCATTTTCACTTTTAATTGTCATCTAAATTAGTTGGTTAGGTAGACTAACTTCAAACAATTTAAGTTAATACCTCCTTAAAGTTTTTAATATGCAAATTTTTAGTGGAAAAAGTACATTATTCTAAATAGAGAGTTTCTCTATATAATTTCCTTTTTTTTTTCTAAACTAAGGTATCTACCGGTGGTCCTAGTGACTAAACCCTTTTAATTGAAGAAGCGTTACTATACCACTACTTGAATAAAAATTTAATGCAAGTTATGATGAATTTTATTAGTAATTATACACATAAAAGTTATCATATTTTTATTTGATGGAAAATGTATAGAACAAACCAATGATTAAAAACTTAATTAATTTGACTAGTTTAACCTTAAAATTCTTGAGCCGCCCAATTTTTTAGTTCGATTTACTTAAATAATTATTGTTATTAAAAATCGATTAATTTATTAATTAATTTGTCAATTTTTTTAAATTAATAACTTTTTATAAATAAAAATTAATTATTTATAAGGATAATTTTTTAAAATTTTAATTTTATTTAATAGTTGTTAAATTTTTTATTTTCTCATTTAATTTTTTATCCAATTTTTAAAATACGGCAATGACGGAGAATAAGTCGTAATTAACACAAATTAAATACATAAAAAATCTCCCACTCCCAGTCCCACCGACCCCAACCTTCACCTCACTACCATGCACTCCCACCACGAGTTGAATTTACCCTTCTCCAACGATAAACCACAAAGACTCCACGCTCCTGAAATCTCCACCCTTGGATCATCGAATGTCAACGGCCACCGTTGTCTTTCAACCAACCCACCTTGTTCGCTGCTCTTATGCTTACCTACCAAGTCGATGCACTTAAGGCCCAAAATCCTCGTCTATTTAAAGCGCTTGAAAACTCCTTTTGCTAACAGGAAACACACGTCTCTGTATCCAAACTCCAAAGGTTTCTCTCTGCAACTTCTTTCTTTGCTCTCTCCCTCTCTTCCAAGTTCTCATTTTCATTTCCGGGGTTGTTTGTAAACATGGAGACGATCACGCAAAACGGCCATCAAAACGGGTCTTTGGACAGTTTGTGCACGAGCCATACTGATCCTTTGAACTGGGGTGTGGCTGCAGAGTCTTTGAAAGGGAGCCATTTCGATGAAGTCAAACGCATGGTGGCAGAGTACAGGAAGCCGGTGGTTAAGCTTGGAGGAGAGACCTTGACCATTGCTCAGGTGGCGGCTGTTGCCGGCAATGACTCCGGCATCAAAGTCGAGCTCGCGGAGTCTGCGAGAGCAGGTGTTAAGGCAAGCAGTGACTGGGTTATGGATGGCATGACCAAAGGTACCGATAGCTATGGTGTGACCACTGGGTTTGGAGCCACTTCTCATAGAAGAACCAAGCAAGGTGGTGCCCTGCAGAAGGAACTCATTAGGTGAGACAACAGATTTTCAGTATTACACAACAGCGATGATTAAACATTTCCTTTAACTCGAATGAGTAGAGTCAGTACGTTAGATTGGTGAGTTTAAATGCCAGTGGTTGTTGGATAGTACCGATGGCATTTGATCGTTTTGTTATCTGAGTTGTTGGGTGATGATACTGAGTTGACTGGTTTGATACAGCCTTAGATAGACTGACCCTCAGAGCTTGGGAGGATTCACATAGGTCTTCTTACAAAATCTCAACTTTTAAATAAATTTTTCATGAAATAAGACAACTTGGATGGACTGTTGTAGTAATTGGCCAAGAAACTGTTAGCTTTAGGTGTTATATTACACTTGTTTAGAGTGTAACGTTAACCTTTATCCACAATTCCTGTAGTTAGGAATTAGGAATTGAAGTTCCAATGCTAACCCCATGACTTCTAGTCACCCTTTGAAGTTTTTCTCTCTAACCAGAAACATATCTTTTTCTTTCCAACCAGAGAAACATTTAGGATATGTTTCTGGATGGAGGCAAAACTTCAAATTGTGACTAGAAGTCATGGGCTGAGCATTGGAATTTCAATGCCTAATTCCTAACTACAAGAATTGTGGATTAAAGATTAACTTTACACACTCTATGTTTCTGGTTGGAGAGAAAAACTTCAAAGTTTGACAAGAAGTCATGGTCTGAGCATTGAAACTTTAGGATATTTTTCTAGTAGGATATGTTTCTGGTTGGAGAGAAAAACTTCAGACTAGAAGTCATGGGCTGAGCATTGGAACTTCAATTCCTAATTCCTAACTACAAGAATTGTGGGTAAAGATTAACTTTACAGTCTTGTTTAGAGTGTAATAGTAGGTTGATTATGTCGTCTGTCAATGGTTACTGGTAGAATTGGCCTTATCTTCAACTCAGGCCATTGTTCTACTTTCTCCAAAAAAAAAACTTTAATTCTTTTCCAGCCAAACCAAGAAGAGGCCATATTCTAGTCATTCTTTTTCTTATTTACCAATTGTTATAATTCGAGTAATCTGATGTATCGGTACTCTGTTTTGCTTAGATTCTTGAATGCTGGTATCTTCGGCAATGGAAAAGAGTCGTGCCACACCCTGCCTCACTCAGCAACCAGAGCAGCTATGCTTGTGAGGATCAACACTCTTCTCCAGGGTTACTCTGGCATTAGATTCGAGATCCTGGAAGCTATAACCAAGCTTCTTAATCGCAACATCACTCCATGTTTGCCACTGCGTGGCACAATCTCAGCCTCGGGAGATTTAGTACCACTATCTTACATTGCTGGTTTGTTGACTGGTAGGTCGAATTCCAAGGCCATTGGTCCTAACGGTGAAGTACTTGATGCCCAGGAAGCTTTTCGTGTAGCTGGTATTGAATCTGGTCACTTTGAGCTACAACCTAAGGAAGGCCTTGCCCTTGTCAACGGCACAGCAGTTGGTTCTGGTTTAGCTTCTATGGTTCTTTTCGAGGCAAACATTCTCGCTGTCTTGTCAGAAATCTTGTCCGCAATTTTCGCTGAAGTTATGAGTGGCAAACCAGAATTTACAGATTATTTGACACACAAGTTAAAGCACCATCCTGGCCAAATTGAGGCTGCTGCTATTATGGAGCACATTTTAGATGGTAGCTCTTACATGAAGGAAGCTAAGAAGTTGCATGAGATGGATCCGCTACAGAAACCAAAGCAGGATCGTTATGCTTTAAGAACTTCTCCACAGTGGCTAGGGCCCCAAGTTGAAGTCATTAGATTCTCGACCAAATCAATTGAGAGGGAGATCAATTCAGTCAATGACAACCCTTTGATTGATGTTTCAAGGAACAAAGCCTTACATGGCGGTAACTTCCAGGGAACCCCAATTGGAGTTTCAATGGACAATGCACGTTTGGCTATTGCAGCGATTGGAAAGCTCATGTTTGCCCAGTTTAGTGAACTTGTGAACGATTTCTACAACAACGGGTTGCCTTCAAATCTCACTGGTGGTAGGAATCCAAGCTTGGATTATGGCTTCAAAGGGGCTGAAATAGCAATGGCATCTTACTGCTCTGAGCTGCAATACCTTGCCAATCCAGTCACTAGCCATGTGCAGAGTGCTGAACAACACAATCAAGACGTGAATTCGTTAGGATTAATTTCCTCAAGAAAGACAGAAGAGGCGGTTGACATCTTGAAGCTTATGTCCTCAACTTTTCTAGTAGCACTTTGTCAAGCTGTTGACTTGAGGCATCTGGAGGAGAACTTGAAGCATACAGTCAAAAACACTGTTAGCCAAGTAGCTAAGAGGGTCTTAACCACAGGTGCCAATCGAGAACTTCATCCGTCCAGATTTTGCGAGAAGGACTTGTTCAATGTGGTTGATCGCGAACAAGTCTTTGCCTATGTTGATGACCCCTGCAGTGCCACATACCCATTAATGCAAAAGCTAAGACAAGTTCTGGTAGATCATGCATTGGCCAATGGTGAGAATGAGAAGAATGTCAACACTTCGGTCTTCCAGAAGATTGGTCCATTCGAGGAAGAGTTGGAAGCCTTTCTTCCAAAAGAAGTAGAGAGCGCAAGAGCAGCATATGAGAGTGGTAATGCAGCCATTCCCAACAGAATAAAGGAATGCAGGTCTTATCCATTGTACAAATTTGTGAGAGAAGAGCTTGGCACAGGACTACTCACCGGCGAGAAGGTTAAGTCGCCTGGAGAGGACTTCGACAAGGTGTTCACAGCCATGTGCCAGGGAAGGATTATTGATCCTATGCTAGATTGTCTCAAGGAATGGAACGGTGCTCCTCTTCCTATCTGTTGATCTGTACTCAAAATTTATTTTTCATTTGAATTATGTTTGCAAATCCCTTCTTGCAATTTGATGGGGATTGTCTATATCCATAGTTTGCATCATTAGACTGTCAAAACACTTATGTTTCCAATAAAATGTCTTCTTTGATTGATTTTCCATTCGGATGTTGGCAGAATAGTAGTTGATGTGTTGAGAACATAAACGAGGACCAGATCGTACGAATTAAACTTAATGTCAGCAGGCAGTTGTTCTGTTGTTTTCCGCCTCAAAACATCAGGCCATTAAAGGCTTACTTGACTTTGGTTTCTGATTCCTGTTAGCACAACAATGGGAGTATGGGACCATACTAATTAGCACTGCATGTACTTTTTTGTATAATCCTATTGCACAGCACGGCTCAACGTTTAGGCTGACCATACAAGCTCCGAAAGGGCAAAAAGATGCCCCGTATAAATTTAGGAAATGGTCATTGTTATATGGTGCAATGATCTACATGCAGAGGCTTCACAAATTTCAGAAATCAAGAACAGAATTGGGTTGGCCAATATTAAAGAGGGCTGAGAATCAGAACCAGAAAAGGACAAACGACTGACAACAAGAGCTCCCCGAGACACGTTTCGTGGGCATATACCACAAGGACAGCAAATCGGAGAGCAACTAGACGATTGTCTTTAGTGTTGGGCAAATTTAAGGCAGCCACATGCCAATGAGTACGGAAAGGAAATAAAGAAAGCAGCTGCCACTTATTTGGAACTGTATGCTTTTGCTGTTTCCGAATTAAGAAGCAGTAAAGATCCTGAAGTATTACTCCTTCCTTGTTACGACTGAAGGCCAAGATAATCAAGTTCGTAGTTGACGTCTAGCTGAAATTTCACTTAACATTATTGGGATAAAAAGTCAAGATAAAATTTTTAAAAGCACTTTTAGAATAGAAATAGTTTTTTTAAAGGCTAAAATATAATTTTTTCAAAAGCTCAAATTTGAAGTTTTCAAACAAGTATTTTTCAGGTATATTTTTTATATCAATTAATGAGTCTATTTTTAGTCTCTTTTACCCTTATGCTTTACACATAATTCCCATAATATCCACAAGCACATCTTTACGTTTATTTTGAGATTTATATAATATTATTTGAATTTTTTATATGTTTTAATATTTATTTTTTAAATTAATTTTACTTATGTTATAAT
>JAOSBN010000004.1:36024163-36035669 GCA_027563595.1 Erythroxylum suave | reverse complement strand
TTAAAATTATATAATAATTAATATATTTTGTTTTGTATATTGTTTAATATATTTTAAATAATATTTATATGCATAAACAATTTTATTATAAAATAAAATATAGTTAAAATTAATAAAAGTGCTTTTTATTTTTATGTTACTAAATAGTCTACTGTATGAAACTCTTTTTAAAAAGCTGATTTTTAATTGACAGTCAAATAGTTAACTGAGTTTTTAAAAAAGCTCTTTTAAAAAAAAATTCTACTAATAAAAGCTTTACTAATAAAAACTTTACTGATATAAGCTCAATCAAATATGCACTTAAAGAAATTGGTTCACGGTTACCTCTAAAACTGAAGAAACCCATATCCAATTAGCCAACTCTTGATCCAATTTTAAGCCCAGTTCCCACAGATCCAACCCGACGCGACCCAACCTGTGATTTGTCCTTAAACAAATAATTAGCAAAATATTAAAAGTTTGGGGAATAAAAGAAAAAGTCAACCAATAATAATAATAATAATCAGAGTACACGCATACAAAAAGTGATTGTTCGATTCAATCAGAGTCGACGAAGAATGATGGCTTCGAAGCTCCTCAGACGCACTAAAATCCTCTCTTCTTCTGCAGCAATAGCAAATCAGAGCTCTGCCCGTTTGCTATTGACCTCCGTTGCTAGGGCTTTCTCTTCTTCTGCGACTCCGATCACCGCCACTCTCTTTCCCGGAGATGGCATCGGCCCCGAGATCGCTCAGTCCGTCAAACAGGTTATTATTGGTTCTTGCTTTCATGGTTTTGCTGAATTTCTCTTTTGATTGTATTGGGTCTCACTTTCCTTTTCTTGGATATAGTTTTGCTATTTAACAGGTTCTATTATAAAGATTTGTTCTTTTGGATTTCGGTTTTCTATATTTTCATTTCTCTTTGCGAAAGATCGTACCCCTAGTAATAAGAAGCATTTCGGTTCTTAGTTGTGGTGTGGGGTTTGTGGTATGAACAATATTCTGGAAGTTTGGACTTTGGAGCTTAATATTTTGTATTTTGATAACACTGCTCGTTTTCAATGTGTAATATATGTTCAAGCATGATACTTGATTCATCATACAACACACAATTGCTAGAAATATGATCTGTTAAGAATGGCTTGATATAGACTAAGTGTGTTTCAGAGGATTTTTGGGAATAGATTTGCGTGCCAGGTCCGTTTGATGCCCTCCATAAGCTTGAAATAACGTTCATATTGGACATTCATGGTGCAAGGTGCTGTCATCCAAGACCTCAAATAGGTTATACAAGTATCTTTTGTGATAGTGTTATCATTTTCACCTGGGAATCATCCTTGAGCAATGGGTCGGGCTTTTGATAGCTTTACCTTTTGAAATTGAGAAATCTATACATTATCTGCAAATATTTAGAGCTATTGTTTGCAGTTTCTGTGTATGCCTAGGATTAAGGGATCAAAATTCTGTTGAAATGCCATAGTATGTTCTTGTTCACTGTGGACCATATTGTTTGGAACTTGTTATATTGTGATACTTTGCCCTGCAGTTATCATCTCTTATCTTTTCAATATGACTAATGTTATTAGCTAAAAATGTGTTGTTCTTGATGATTATTTGTATGTTTATTTGTCCCATTATTGCAGATATTTAAAGCTGCTGAGGTGCCAATTGAGTGGGAAGAGCACTATGTTGGTGATCAAATAGATCCTAGAACCCAGAGTTTCCTAACATGGGAAAGTTTGGAGTCTGTGCGGCGGAATAAGGTGGGTTTGAAAGGACCGATGGCAACACCAATTGGGAAAGGCCACCGCTCTTTGAACCTTACTCTTAGAAAGGAACTTAATTTGTATGCAAATGTAAGACCTTGCTACAGCCTTCCTGGTTACAAAACAAGGTATGACGATGTGAATCTTATCACCATCCGTGAAAATACTGAGGGGGAATATAGTGGACTAGAACACCAAGTAAGTCCCTTCAATTGTTGCATTGACCCAAGGAAACAAATACAATATAATAATAAATACATGATGTATTCCTTGGTGCCAGGTGGTCAGAGGCGTTGTTGAAAGTCTCAAAATCATTACTCGTCAGGCAAGTTTAAGAGTTGCTGAGTATGCTTTTCATTATGCAAAGGCCCATGGACGAGAGAGAGTGTCTGTGATACACAAGGCAAATATTATGCAGAAAACTGATGGCCTTTTTCTTAAGGTATGGTATTTGCAAAATCTGTGTTCCTCAAATACTAATATTTTTAACCAAGTATTCGCCAAATTAAGTTCATGTAGTTCCTTTGCAGTGCTGTCGTGAGGTTGCTGAAAAGTACCCAGAGATTGTATATGAGGAAGTTGTTATTGACAACTGCTGTATGATGGTACTGTCACTTCCTTGTTGGATTTTTTATTTTAGACTGGATGAAGGAAATGATTTCATCTATCTTTTATCCTCTCTCATTGACAAGAAAAATTCAATCGATGGATTTTTTCTTCTTGATGGTCAAACTACTTTATTGTATTGGCAAAAAAACCAAGGAACATCCCTGATTATTGGTGTATCTATATACAGCTTGTGAAGAATCCAGCACTTTTCGATGTACTAGTGATGCCCAACCTCTATGGTGATATAATCAGTGACCTTTGTGCAGGGTTGATCGGTGGTCTAGGCTTAACACCAAGGTACCTAATGATTTTTTTCCCTTATTTAATAGTCACATTTACTTAATCTGACAGCATTTGATTCGTTCTGACACAGCTGCAATATTGGTGAGGGAGGAATTGCCCTTGCCGAAGCTGTGCATGGGTCAGCTCCTGATATTGCTGGGAAGGTTAGCCTCTAGTGTTGATTTATTTGTTCATTTTAACTGCAGCTTCTAAGCAATTCTGCAATAGCCTTTGTTACTCATTCTGTAATTCTGTTGGATGGCGATTCAAAGGGATTCCACTTTCTCTTGCATCTAATCTTGCATAACTGTTAGACTTGGTGCCTTATAAGTTGACAAAGAGGTACCTGGAAGTTGATAGAGAGGTTACATACTTTACACTGGTTCGTAGACGTCGCATGAGCAAATGAATCATGACGATGACAAACTTATTTATGATGAAACTTCATTCTGATGGTACTGTAGACAGTTTTGGGAACATTGTATTTCTTACTGTAAATCGCCATGCCATAGCTTTAACATTCATCATTTGTATATGAAAGGCCCCACGATGCATTATTCTTGATTTAATCTTCAACATCTTTATGATGGTATTTTCATGATTAACTTAATTGATCATGGCTGTTTTCGTTTCTTACTCTGTGGTTTCCATGATTAGAAATCGGGACCTAGTTCTAAAGAGTATTTGCTGGTATTGGAGGATAAGTTATTTCTCAGACAGTTTTGTTTTTATTAGGAATTGTGATTCTTCTTTCATTATTCTGCAGAATTTGGCAAATCCAACTGCTTTGCTATTAAGTGGTGTGACAATGTTACGACATTTAGAGCTCCATGACAAAGCTGACCGGATCCAGAATGCTATACTCAACACAATAGCTGAAGGAAAATACCGAACTGCTGACCTTGGGGGCAGCAGCACAACAACCGATTTTACCAAGGCAATTTGTGATCATCTTTGAAGATTACATGTTGATGCTTATACGATGGCGTTCTTGGATCTGATTTTGGTTATTTCAACGCCAGAATCCCATGTTTTATAGAGTATTCCATTGAGCTACTCTTGGACGGAATACACACACATGGGGAGAAAGGTTAATGAGCCTGAACTGGCATCAAATGATTTTCATTTGTTGAAAGGCCAATATTATTTTTATCAGTTGGTTGTTCAATTCAAATTGGAAATAAAGTGTATCCTTACTTTGATCTTTCCTGAGCTGCCCATGTACAGGGCTGAAGATAAATCCATTTTATCAACGCCAACCCCTAGCATCCCCTGCGAGGGTTCCTGGATGTTAAAGGCACCAACAAGCCTGAAATTTCTGGATTTCTACCTTGTTAATAGAAATTTCTCACTTACCTGTTTGTCATCAACTAGTGGTTTCTTCCAAATTCCTTAGTGAAGTCATTGAAATTTCACTCTGTTTTAAGTGAATGGTTAAAAATTTCAACTAATTCGGTCGATTTGATTTAATTGTTAAAACTTTGAATCGTCTATTTTTTTTTTCAATTTTTAACTTTTAGATTTGATTTACTATATAATTTTTATTGTCAAAAATTGATCAGTTTATTAATTAATAAGTCAATTTTTGTAAATTAATAAGTTATTATAAACAAAATAATTCAATTAATTTTTATTTAATAATATCTTTTTCAATTAAATGTCAAATTTTTCGACAATTGAAAACAATATCTTTCAATTATATTTCAAATTCTTTAAATATATTCAATATTTAGACGATTTTATGACGGTCTAATATCGGCTAAACCTTAAATCCCTAGTCTTACAAATTTAACATTTAATTTATCTTAATATTTAGATATGAGATTCAAAATTTATCATAATTTTGTTCATTTTTGTTATAAATTTGATCAGACTAATTTACATATTCATATAATGATTTTTATTAAATTTAGGATAAACAAGAGAAATTTAGGTCCTTTACTTCTGTTTGGATTGCATAAAACGAAGAAACCATACAATTTCATGTCCGACAGATTTGGGCCTTAAGATTTAGTGGCCCTGACATAGATTTACATGATTTAGTTGTGTTATCAATTTCAAATTTCAGAATAAATCCAAAAAATAAAATTCACATACAGAAGTACGAACACTGCGAATCGCGAAACCCACCAGCGACAGGTGCAAGAAAAAGAAACTGTCTTCTCTTATTGATCGCTTATTTGCGATGAGCGATCGGAGCAGGCTAGGCGTCGTCGCCAATCTGAGAGGCACTGCCGCGTTGCTCAAACTGACCACCGCCAGCTTCTCTTCCGCCCTCCTCACCTTCCTCTTCCTCTCGCTCCTCCTCTTCTCCTTTCGCGCTCTCGTCGAAAATGGGACTAACCACCTCACTGCCTTCGTTGACGGCGACCCTTCCCTTAAGTCTCTCCTCTCCCGCCTCGAACTCTCCGGTCATCGCTTCCCGAGTGACCACCATCGCCGCCGCCTCCGTCGCCGTCCCTTCCTCCACGTCTCCCGAGTCGGAACCCTAAATGACGATTTCTTATCCGGTGACGAAGACGATCGCTCTCTCCATCGAAAAACCCCTCCCAATGGTAGTGCGTTAATTCTCTCGAACTTCGATGCTAGGCTTGGCTTCTCTGGTTTTATCGCTGATAATGGTATCAACGTGCCCGAGATTGTGCGTTCTGGTGTTCAGTTCAAAGCTGAGGATATGAATATGAATGGGAATGAGAACGAGAGTGAGGAGACTGGATTGGAAAAGAGGAGAGATATGGAGAATATTGTTGATTTGCAGTTCTTCGTCAAGGAATTGGAATTCGGGAGACGTGACGCAGCTGCGTTGTTCTATTTAGTCAGTTTCTTGTCTGCTGCTTATGGGTGGGTGATTCTAGGGTTTACTATTATATATTCTTGGATTTTGGGAATTGTGTTTGTTGCTGTTGTGAACGATTTGTTAGGGAGGGGTAGTTCGATTTTGGGTGTTTGGGACGGTTCAAGATTGGGGCTTAAGAGACTCACTGGGTTTATTCTCATGAGATGGGCTGTTAGGGATGCTTTGACTCAGCTTTTGGGATTGTGGTATTTCGGTGAAATTGAAGATCAATACTCGTTCTTTAAGTTGTTTGTTAGGTTGAAACTGATGCCTTTTTCGATTATGTCTCCGTGGCTTAGAGGGTTTGAAAAAGAGATTTCTGGGTTTTTGTTTACTTGGTTTTTGTTGGATACATTTGTGGGGTTTATATTTGCGGTGGATGCGTGGGTAACAATTGTTGATTCGAGGAGGACTGGGAGGCAGATTATGAGGGAAGGTTGTTATTTGATATCGACAATGATTAATCAGGCTGTTCAACTAAAATGCATTGAAGCTATAGTTTGTGGGTCAGCTGTTAGATGGGTTTTGTCGCGGGTTTTTGGTAGACTCTTGGCTGCATTACTTCAGTCAACTGCAGAGGTGTACTTCATGGTTGCTTGGCTGATTTATTATCTTGCAGCAAGGTGTAAGGACGCTCAATTGGGGGGAAGAAGGTTTGGGAGGAGAGAATTGGAAGTATTGATTGATAGCCTTAGATGAATTTTTTTTTTGGGGGGGTGGGGGGTGGTTATGCGAGGGGGTGATGTTTTGAGGTGAATGTTCTCATCCAGGTCGCTCAGCGCGGCTGCCAAAATAGTGGGTGGACCATAACTCCTTGGTTTGTATGATACCCGTTTTTGCAGTCCAGTAAATCAGCACTACCACTGGTTGTTGTTGTCACCGGCTAATGTTTTGTATGTAGTTTTACCAGGGGCCAATATATTACTTGTGTATAATTTCCAAGAGAATACTATTGTATATTTGATGCAATATTGTTTGAAATTCCTTTCAGTACCTGTTCTGGTCATTCAACATTTGAAATTGAAAAAGGTATTGAATTTTATCTGACTGTTGTTCGCAATGTTTCTTGCTAGGAAATTGTAATTGTCTTCTTGCGTACCATGTATTTGACTAAGCAATTTCACATGGTCTTGTTTTCCTTAGGTACCTTTCTCGAGAGGCAATGTTATCTTTGATTGAATAACAAAATTGCAAACATAATTGAAGAAATATGTATTCAGAGTTTCTCTAATTATCATATCGAGCTAATTGGTTATGGGAATGCAATACTTGTATTGTGCAGACCCCTTCACTGTCACTTATAGAATACACACACACACACACATGCACTTATATATAATTAATCTGGAGCTTTTTTTTTTCCAGCTTGTGCACTTTTTTTTTTTCAGTTTGTGCACTTCTTGTATCACATCGTATTCTTTCATAGGAAATCCTTATTCTGCAATTGCGGTACCTGTTTCTTAATAGGAGTATTTTAAGACTAATGCACCTTTAGCTTTGTGGTGGTAATATGGCTGGTTTTTTTTCTGGGTGTTGCGAAGGAGAGAGTACTTTTATTGGAGGATATGATAAATAATGCTTGGGAAGGCACTGCTGTGAGAAAACTTTCTTTTAAGTTTTATTTTTTGGATATCCTCCCAACAATTGTTGGATTGAAGTTATATTGGAAGTGTTCTGTACGAAATCTGTCTGGGGATACTGATGTTACATTTAGTGCTTCAGTCTTCATATCAGATTTGATTATATGTTGATGCTGGAGTGGGCAATCTTTATAATGCTGTATGATTTTGGTAGACTCGCTGTTTTGAGCAGGCATGGGATTTAATGCGCTAAGCTTTAGGGACGCATGTTTCATTTGTGGGTGTTTAGCCTCATCGGAAGTCTTTTCACCACCGCTCTTGAAGATTGAATCTCACGATAGATGGTTGAGAATGAGGCTTCAACCTGAAACATTTGATGGCGAAGCATCCCATGCCACTCAAAGTGAAGGATATATCAGTCGTTGGGTTTTAGCGTTTAATTGGAGACTATCATAGTGGTTTGACCCTGGGATGTACGAGATCATATCACGAACTTACTTGATATTAACTAGGGCCTGCTAGGATATTCCACGTTATCTTGACCTCTGGATTGCTTCCTGTCTCATTATCGTCATTTTTCATGGTATGCTATACTCTTTTTCTTTTCTATCGGGCATATCATGAGAACTCAGTGCTTTAAATCTCTATTCTTGTCTTTTAGGCCACTTGTAGAAAGCAATATCTGGGAATCTGCAACTGGACAATGCCTAATATCTACCTTTCGTCGACTTTTTATCACACATTTGATTCAACATATCATGATCTTTTGGAGGAAAAAGCTGCTCCACAAGATCAATTTATCTTATCAGGTCTTTAGTTGTGACTTATCGACTGTTCATTAAGGGTTCTTTTTCCTTCTTGTTTAAACAAACTGTAGTATCCATATACAGGGCTTTAAGTTTCAGTCCTCAGCAAAACCGTTTCCGCCTGTTGCACATAGCAGAGCCCCGTCCTTAACTAATCCCATCGACCAGGACATCCCCAGCGCACTTGGTTCTGGTGTCATACAACACTTGTCCCAGCCATGAAGTTGTCATAGTTGTCTTAAGCCTTACTGCTTGCTAGCTAGGAGAATAAATGGTTTATAGAATGTTTGAATATCTGCCTCTAATCCAATTTTTACAGTCTTTAAGCTTTTTGAAAAAAAAAAATTTAAAGAAGGAAGCTACAGAATTATTATCGAAGAAAACAACATTTAATTGCTCGACCAGCTTTCTCGAAACTGAAGAATAATAACATTCCTGATGTTCTTGCAATAAGAACTGCAGCTTTAAGCTTCACGCAATACTTGCATCATGAAACAAGAACAAAGTCCTGTCTGCAGAGCCTTAGGTATGCCTTTTATCTAGTTGCAGAAACATGTGTTGTCTTTTCCCGGGAAGGTTTTTGAAGGAAAAAAAAACAAAGTCATGCAACAGAGTAGAAGAAAATCTGCAAATTCATGAGCTAAATTACATTGGTGAACTTCAAAATCTTTATGTTACATTTAATTCTACATAGTATACAAGCAATTTAAGGTTATGAATACAATTAGCATATCAGCATAAGCCTCACGATCGACCAATCAGTTGTCTCAGATCATATCTCTATGGAAGACTAAAGATACAGACAAGTTCTTAGATCCTCCGGAGAAGTAGCACAGCGAACAACATCAAGGAAAATGCTCTCATCGCACGGGATGCAGAGTTTGTTGTCTGCAGTGAAGTCATATACATCTTGAGCTTGATCCAACAATGCCTGGAATAGTGGATGCTTTAGTAACGTGATTTTAATTACAAACCTCTTATGGTTTTCTCCCACATACACTACTAAATGACCCTTTGGCACATCCTTTGGGATTGACTTCTCTTCATTCGACGAAGTCCTCAAGCCCCACTGGTTACAGTACTCACTGCCTCCACAAGGCATGACACTGCTCCCCATAGCTCTCCAGTTTTTAAGGCATGCTCTTAGGGACTTACTCTTCATGCTCATCATGGGACAGTAAAGAAGAAGATAGAGAAAGAGACAGAGTAGACTTAAGTTGCTTCAGTTGTCGAAGAAAGGAAGAAGTTATGATGCGGGGTGGTACGGTAGTGAAGGAATGGTTTATATAAGTGTTGAAATGGCAAAAAGCCGCTCTTTTGGACGCATTAAATCGTTGACATGACAGGCAGCTAAGTGGCGAGCTTGAGCTATGATTAAATGACTTGAAGTGTTTATATACGATGGTTCCTTAAAACTCTGCAGTGCTGCACCTTTCTTTACACTTGAAGCATTGCGCCTTGATTGGAATGTGTACGAACATGCATGTCATTAACTCATTATTTATACATGTGGATTAATTATATGATTCTTACTAGTAGAATTCATACAAAGAGATGGTACTTATTTGTGTCTCCCTCTCTTTCTGGCAGCTCTTTAAGTGAGGATATGGTGCTTGATCGGCGATCTTTCGAAGTTCTCGAAGTTAAGACCCCACAAGTTGAGAGTGGAAAAGATAAGATATGAAAGGAGGGATGGGATAAGCTTCTTGGGCAAAGTGCGATCGATCCCACTTATTTGTTGTGCGCACTAATGGATATGGTAAAATATAGTAATTCCTGTACAGTGAGAGAGAGAGAGACTTCAGTCTTGTAAAATGTCAGTCTTCTTCGCAAAACATTTAACAGCAATTGTTTGTTCATCCTTACGGGTTCTGCGCAAGGAAATGGGATTTCCTTGAGCATGGTTTTGCTGTAATGAATTTCATAATCATCCAACTAATCAGCTGACTAGATCACATTCTTGCATCGTGGGCAATTGACCACTGGCATGACCATTTTGCCAGTATCTTTGCTGATAGGAACGGCGCTTGCCTTTTCTGCTGCTTATCTTAAAAGGGTCAACGTTATTTTTCTCTAAACATACCTTAAATCTCTCGATTTGTGGAATCAAAGATTGTATGCTGTCCGTACTCTGGTGTTCTTTACGGAGTCATATGACCTTTGTCCTACAGATGGATACGTGATGAAGTGAAGCACATCTCTGCAATCTGACCATGAATGCAGGACATGGGCTATGGACGATGTACTGCAAATTGAATGGAAAAGAATACCTTTTTGATCTTCTGCTGCAGAGCCAAAGACGAGAAACAGTATGGAAATCCACGCTTTGAATCTTAAACAGAATCTTAATGTGCATAGCCCCGACCGCATTCTAAAATGTGTACACATCATATACGACTTTGACTAAATTTGCACACCAATCAAATCGTACGATTTATGTTCCTTCTATTCCTAGCTAAGAAAACAAACTGAACAATGTATCTGTTTCAACTAACTATTTCTTAGAAATTTGTTAAATTTCCTTAACATGGTCAAATGCTCAACTAAGTGGAAGAAGTGAGGAATTGATCAAAGCAGTGACTCTTACTATTCTCCTTTCCCATGGTGGGATCATTAGTTGCGGTGATCTTTGCAACGGCAGCACGTTGGTTCATCCCCTGAAGACAGGGTTTGCTGTACCACCAGGTGGGGTACATCGGAAACTAGAGATCCTCAATGGTACACATCATATCTTAGTTACTTCTTGCATTTCTGTTCACTAGAAGTGGACAGAGTCTTAGACATATTGGACTAGTTCATTTTCAATGGTTTTGCTAAAACGTGATGAGAACCATGTCATGTTCACCTCCAGTTTGTCATGTTCACCTGCAGTTTCTTAGCTGTGAACACTCGGTTCCATCTGGCTTTGGCCAGTGACTTGAATTTGATGCAAAAGCCACCAAGTCAGTGAAATTTAATTGAGAACTCAGAACTCTTAAGCTGTAAACTTTGACTCAAAAGGGTATTCACTATTCAGGGATCGTCCTCATCTATCACAAATTGGCATTTTCAGGATTGAGAGGAGCCTACCGCTATTTAGGCCACGGTCACTAGTCACGGGTGCATGAAATGACACACGTTTCCATGACAATGTGATATGGACTACGCCAGCTTTATGATTTATACAAATATATTTATATAGAGTTTATACAAATATATGAATAAGATTAAGTAACACATAATGGGACATCCTAACAAAAACAGGGTGCTTTAAGTCATACAAAACAGTTGGGAAGGTGGTAGGATTTATAGAAAAGAAGAGAAGCACATGATTTGGTAAACTCAGACCTCATTGGTGGGTGAGATATTTATTTGACGTCAGGACTTGGGAGTCAGTATTAGTCGAAGCCAGAAGGTTGAAAACTCTTACCCTCCATATGATTGCTGTCTCTGGTTTGGGAAGACGGAACGGAACAAAAATTTAGAGACGGAACGGAACAAAAATTGGAGACAGTGAGCTGTTTGGTTGTGGTGGACAGAACAAAAAAAACTGTCTCCGTCTCGAGGACAGAATGTGTCTTGTTGCAGGGGACAAAACGAAAAAATTGTGTCAATGACGAAAATGCCCCTGGTCCTTAAGATGATTAAAAATATGTAATTCATTGAT